>PVLD010000902.1:0-34281 GCA_004027595.1 Dinomys branickii | reverse complement strand
GCTGTTGAGAAAAATGTTTTCTGTTGTTGTCAGAACACTACTGTAGACATCCATTTGTTCAAAGGTTTGCTTCAACTCTGGTATTTCTTTGCTGATTTTTTTTAATTTAGTTAACCAATTTGTGACAGTGGGGTATTGAAAGCCTCCACTAAAATTGTGTTGAAGTTTCTGTGATCATTGGCATATTGTAGTGATTTTTTTATAAAGTCAGGTATACCAGTGTTCAGTGCATATATGTTTATAATTCTTATCTCTTCCTATTGAATTGTTTCCTTAACCAGTGTGTAGGGACCTTCTTTGTCTCTTTTGATCAGTTTTGATAAGAAGCCCATTTTATGTGAAAGTAGGATAGCTACTCCTGTTTATTTTCAAGTTTCCATTGCATGGAATATTTTCAGTCCTTTTATTTTTAGTCTATGAATTTCTTCTTGGGTTAAATGTGTTTCTTACTTACAGTACACTGTTGGATTTTGTTTCTTTATGCAGTTTGTCAATCTATGTCTTTTGACTGGGAAATTGACACCATTCACACTACTGAAATGTATTGACTTATTCCTATATTGCCTTATTTTCCTATTGCTGGTTCCTTTTTCTCATCTTTTTAGACTCTTACCCTGTATGATGTATTCTTTCTGTTAGATCTTTTGACATTGTTACATTCATTGTCTCCAGGATATTACTGATAACTTTTTGGAGTGCTGGATTGGTGGTCATGAATCTCTTCAAGTTCTCAGTTGTAGGAGGAACTTCTTTCTCCATCATTTTTGAAAGATTAATTTTTCAGGATTTATCAGTTTGGGTTGGAAGTTTTAAGCCTTCAAGCTTCAAGCTCTTCTGTGCTTTAAGGTTTGTATTGAGAAGTCTACTATATTCTAATGAGATCACCTTTATAGCTGATTAATTGCTTTTCTCTACCAGCATACTGTTATGCTGTTACAAATCAAAAAACACATAGCTGAATTTTTGAAAAGAATAAGAGGAGATTAAAAAAATAGTGCTTGGTAAGCTCAAAGAACATATGAAAAGCTAGCTTTTAAGACTCTATCCTTATTTTGGACTTCCTAAATTTTAACTATGATGTGAAGTTCTTTTCTGATTGTGGCTATTTGGAGACTCTATATGCCTCACTTTGCTGTATGTTAAATTTTTTCCACACATTTGAAAAGTTCTCTACTGTTATTTATGTCAACAGGTTTTTGTGCCATTTGTACTGTTCTAATTTGCTAACCCCAATTAATTAGTCATCTTGTTATCTAGCAACTGTTGGATTCATTTTCTATGTTCTCATTGTTTATAAGATATCCTTGAGTAAATGGTCAACAACATCAACCCTGTCTTCTATGTCAGGGTTATGTCAGACACTTTGGCTTTGTATTTGTCACTTTTGCTTTCTAAAGGTAGAATTTTTTTCCTCCAATCAGATTTCATTGGTACACTTTAGATATACATTATGATCACATTTATCATAATTTGTACCTCTACATGATAAAACTTGTCTCTTTTTTCCCATTTCCCCTACCCTACTGTGAACCCCTCCTCCCCTCCCCATTTATAAAAGCTTTGTTTCCACTTTTCCCTTTTCTCATTTTTTTATTTTCCATTCTTTCCTTACCCCATTCCTTGCTGCTCTTCCCATTTCAACTTTTCTTAATATTCCAGAATTCCTATTATGTATTTTTGGTACTTATTTATACTTTCAGTTTCACCTAACAGAGAGATAATATGATATTTACACGTGTGTCTAATTTATTTCACTTAAGAAAATAGTCTCAAGGTGCACACCTAGCAATGTCTCAACCTTCTTTATGGCAAAGCAGTACACCATTGTATAAGAAAACCCCACATTTTTTGTATCCATTCACAAGTTGTTGGGCATTTGGGGTGTTTTCAAGATTTGGCTATTATACACTGTCATTACAAACATGGGTATGCATTTATCACTGTCGTATTATGCTTTTAACTTTTGGGGGGAAGATACCAAGAAGGGGAATAGCTGGGTGAAAAGGAACCTCTAGTCATTTTTTTAGGAATATCCACACTGATTTCTACAGTGGTTACACCAGTCTGCACTACCACCAACAGCAGAGAAGAGGTACTATTTCCCCACAGCCCTGCCAGCATTTGTTATTGGTTTATTTCTTAACAGTAGCCATTCTTTCTGGGAGGATATGGAATCTTGGGATTATTTTAATTTGAATCTTTTGAATGACCAGTGATATTGAACATTTTTCCATATTTATTTGCTATTTATTCTTCATCTGAGAAGAATGTATTCATCAAAGATGCCCATTTTTGCATTGGGTCTTTAAATTTGGGGATATGATTTTTTTGAGTTCATTATATGTTCTAGGTAGTAATTCTTTGTCTGATGAACAGATGACAAAAATTTTTACCCACACTGAGGTTGTCTCTTTACTCTGTTGGTGATTTATTTTACTATTCAAAAGCTTTTTAATAAGGTGAGATCCCAGTCACTGATTCTTTGTGGTAGTTCCTATGCATTCAGGGTTTTGTTCATAAAGTCTTTGCCTTCACCAGTATCTTCAAGAGTTCTTTTGAACCTCATGTAGATATAATGTTTCTGGCTTAATACTTAGATCTTTGATCATTTTTTACTTTAGTGCATGGTGAAAGATATGGTCTAGTTTTATTATGTGGCATGCAGAAAGCCAGTTTTTCCAGCACCACTTATTAAAGAGGCTATCTTTCATGCAGTGAATGTGTGTCAAACACAAGGTGAGGGCTGGAGGTACAGCTCAGTGGGCTAAGTGCTTGCCGCTAAGCACTAGGGCCCTGAGTTCGATCCCCGGTCCCGGAAAAAAAAAAAACAAAAAAACACAAGGTGACTACGTATGTCTGGAGTTGTTTCTACATCTGCTGATCTGTTCTGTTGATCCTCATGTCTATTATTTTGCCAGGACCATGCTATTTTATCACATAGCTTTGTAGTATAATTTCAGGTCAGGGATTGTAATGCCCTCTGCTGTGCTTTTGTTGCCCAGAAGAGCCTTTGCTAGGTCTTTCCTGGTTCCAAATGAATTTTAGGATTGTTTTCTCTAATTCTGTGAAATATGCTGTCAGAATGTTGATTGAATTGAATTAAATCTTTATGACAATTTTGGAAGTATGACCATTTTCATTATAGTTGTTCTTCCTATCCAGGAGCAAGGGATATCCTTCCATTTTCTATTTTATATCCTCTTCAGTCTTTTTCATAGTGCTGTAATTTTCAATGTAGAGATCTTTTACTTCCTTTGTTAGATTTCTAGGTATTTCATTGTTTTTTGGATCCTATTGTGAAAGATGTTTCCTGAATTTCTCTCTCAGCAAGTTTGCTATTCCTGTGCACGAAGGCTATTGAATTTTGAGTGCTGACTTTTTTTTTTCTGGTAGTGGGAATTGAACTCAGTACCTTTCCCTTGCCAGGCAGGTGCTCTGCTGCTGAGCTATATCTCTGGCCCCCAAGTGCTGACTTTGTATCCAGCTATGCTTCTGTGTTTGGTTATTGAATGTAGAAGTCTTTTGGTCAAGTTTTTGGGTTTTTCTCTGTAGGATATCATATCATCTGCTAATAATGATAATTTTTTACTTCTTGCTTTCCTGTCATTATTCCCTTTATATCTTTTTCTTATGCAATTGCTCTGGTTAAAGGTTCCCGAACAGTACTAAAGAAGAGTGGTACCAGTGGATACTCTTGTCGTGTTCCTGATTTTACAGTGAAAGCTTTTAGGTTTTGTCCATTTTGTATGGTGATAACTATTGATTTGTCATAGATGGTGTTGTGGTTTGGGGGATATTTTTGCAAGGTGAAACAATATAATACAGAGCACATATTTTATATGATTATTTATAGTAATCACCCAAAGAATGATATACAAGAGAGTGCAAGAAATCTGTCCACACTAAGGCCAGGGAATACAGCTGAGGGCCTGGATCCCACGATAATGTCCTGCATGAGTCCAGCTGAATACCTAGAACTCGTAACAATGCCTGCCACAAGTCCAACTGGAGGCCCAGAGCCCACAGCAACATCTCATGCAGGCCTGTTTCATGGGTCTGCATTGGGAAGGCCCAAAGGTCAGTGGTGGAATCTAGGAAGTCTGCCAGCAGGATGAAGGATCTCTGCTAGCAGGCTCAGGGATCTGCACTGGAGCCAGGAAGCAATGCTCAGAAGAACCAGAGCTCCCCCGAAAGGTACCACAGCCATCCTCAGTGTTGTGGTATTAGATCTTCTCTAAGATATTGTAGAATTCAGGAGTGTATCCATGAGGGCCTAGGCATTTCTTTGTTGGTAGGTTTTTAGTTACATCTTCAATTTCATTGATATCAGTTTATTTAGAATTTCTATATCTTCAGGATTCAGCTTTGGTAATTCATCTATATCTGGGAATATGTCCATTTCTTTTGTAATTCCCATCTTACTAGACTACAAGGTCTTGAAGTAGGTATAGATAATCTGGATTTCTGCAGGATCTGTTGTAATTTCACCCTTTTCATTCCTAAAAGTGTGGATTTGAGTCTTTTCTTTCCTTTTTTGATAAGGTTGACTAAAGGTTTGTCAGTTTTATTTAATCCTTCAAAGAACCAACTCTTCACTGATTCTTTGCATTATTTGCTTAGTCTTCATTGCATTAAGTTCTTCTCTGATCTTTTAATTTTCTCCTTTTTACAAACTTTGGGCTTGGCCCACTCTTCTTTTTCTAGAAGCTTGAGGTTGAACATTAAGTTGTTTATTTGTGCTTACTGTATTCCCCTTATATGGATATTCACTAGTATAACTTTCCCTCATAAGACTGCTTTCATTCCATCCCTTAAGTTCTGTATATTATATTGTGACCCATTGGTTGTTTAGGAGGTTGTTATTTAATTTCCATGTGCTTATAAAGTTCTTGCACTGTCTTTTGCCATTGATTTCCAATTTCATTGCACTGTGGTCTGATCATATGCATGGGATAATATCAATTCCTTTGCATTTACTTAAGCATGTTCTGTGAGCTAGTATGTGGTGTTTTGGAGAACATCCTTATGCAGCTGAGAAGAATGTATGCTTTGATGTTGTGGGATGGAACACTATAGACATCTAATAAGTCCATTTGTTCAAAGTTTGGTTAAATTCTAATATTTCATTGTTGATTTTTTTTTTTGTCTAGTTGATCTAATTGTGACAGCAGGGTATTGCTATGCCCCAGTACAAATGTATTAGTGCTTATTTGATTTTTTGTGTCTGTTCATATTTGTTTTACATCATGGGAGCACTGGTATTTGTTTGATACATACTTATGATAGTTATCTCTTCCTCTTGGATTGTTCCTTTTTCAAGGATGTAGTGACTTTCTTTGTCTTTCTTAATCAGTCTTGGCTTGAAATCTACTTTATGAGCAAATAGAATAGCTACCCCTAATTTTTTCCAGGTTCCTATTATGGGAAGTATTGTTTTCCATCCTTTGACTTTCAATCTATGAATTTCTTTATGAAGCAAATATGTTCTTTGTATGCAGCATGTTGTTGGATCTTGTTTCTTTTTGTGGGGGTACCAGGAATCAACCTCAGGACCTTATACTTACCAGGCATGCTTTTGTGCTGCTGAGCTATATCCCCGACTGGATCTTGTTTCTTGATCCATTCTGCTGGTCTGTTTCTTTTGATTAGTGAATTATGACCATTACAGGCGCTTTGCATGCACCCTCACCTCCCAGAGGTCACAGAAACGGGTGGTCCGTGATCACCACCAGTGCAGCCCACACCTTGTTCCTATGTGCCCCAAGCTACCTAGAGATACAAAATTAGGAGGTTTTCAATCTGCTGACATCACCATCCGCCACTGAGTACCAAGAGAATCAGGCAGACCCCACCTACTTCCTGGGGACAGAGCAAGGAGACCCGCGATCCTGTAGCATTACAGTCTGTTTCTCTGCCCTCTGTGTGCCTGGCTACTTCCTGGGGACAGAGCAGGAGACTCACGATCCTATGGCATTATAGTCTGTGTCTCTGCCCTCTGTGTGCCTGGCGCAGCCAGAAGATACTGGCTCAGAAGGCCCACAAACCACTAACACCAGGGTTCACATTAGGGCCCTCCCTGCATGAGCACTGCACCACCTGAGGTATTAGATCAGGTAGTCCGCAAACTGCTGACACAGCAGTTTTGCCTCTGGGCTTTGCATGCCCCCTGAACTCCCAGAGGTCACAGAAACAGGTGGTCCATTATCACCACCAGTGTAACCTGCATCTGGCTCCTGCATGGGCCCTGAGCTGCCTGGAAGCACCGAATCAGGTGGTCCACAAACTGCTGACCCTGTGGTTCATGTTTGGGCTCTGCCTGTGCCCTGAATTGTCTGGGGACACAGGGCCAAGTGGC
Source organism: Dinomys branickii (assembly GCA_004027595.1). Classification (NCBI taxonomy): domain Eukaryota; kingdom Metazoa; phylum Chordata; class Mammalia; order Rodentia; family Dinomyidae; genus Dinomys; species Dinomys branickii. Next base: position 27,926 of record PVLD010000902.1, on the reverse strand, counting down.
TCGTGATCATGCCACCAATGCAGCCCACGTCTGAGTCATATGCATGCCCTGAGCTGCCTGGGGACACTTTACCAGGTGGTCTGTGATCCACAGATACTGCAGTTTGTGTCTGGGACCTGGGAGAACTAGGTACACTGTGCCAACCATCTGAAGACCCCTGAGTGAGCAGCCCTTCTCAGCAGCCACTGAGGGGCAAGTCTGACCACCAGGAATACTAGGGATGCCTGCAACATTTGCTGAGCTGCCAGGAAAGAGGGAGACTGGGCGCTCTGCCTCCAACAACAAAAATGACAAGATAGAGGACTAAAATACAACCTCAGAACTCCACCCGACCCAGAACAAGTCCAGGAGACATTGACATAGGAGAAGTTGGTAAACACACACCTGAAATTCCTGAAATGATTACATTGGAAGTAAAGAAACAACTCTTATCAGGCCATAGAAGACATCAGATCAGAAATAATCTTTCAGGTAAAAAAATGAAATGACAAACAATAATGAAGGAATTGCTCAGCACATCTAAAGAAAACATACATAAAGTAGATGAGCATAGGAAACTGATGGAAACATTGAATGAAAAATATAGGAGTGAACTAGAATGCATTAAATAGATTTAAAGAGATCCAGGAAATCAAAATTTCCATCAAAAGATGACAAATCTTTTGAATGAAGATTTCAAATCGCTTGAATGAAGCCAAAGATAGGATTCCAGATCTCAAAGACAGCATGGCAGCTAACAATTGTGAAAGGATCTCTTAAAATTAACAAGGAATCAAGAAAATTCAACAGCTGCAAGATGAGGCAAAGAGAAATAATGTCAGATTAATAGAACTCAATGAAACAGTAAGAGGCAACACAAATGACATAGAGAATATTTGCAGAAAAAATAGCAGAAAATTTCCCAAGCGTGAGAAAAGATTCTGATGTACAGTTAAATGAGGCATATAGAACTCCAACTAGTCATAACCAAAACAAAACTACACCCAGACATATAACAATCAAGATCCTAGACATACAGCAGAAGAACAGAATAATGAAAGCTTCTAGAGAAAAGAAACACATCGCCTATAAAGGGAAGCCTATCAGAATCACAGCAGGTTTCTCATAACCATCCAATTCAGAAGAGCTTGGAGTGAAGTATTATAGGTTCTGAGACAAAACAGCTTCCAACCCAGATTGATGTATCTTGCCAAACTATCCTTGAAATTTAATGGGGAAATAAAATATTTCCACAACAAACAACAACTAAAGAACTTCATGAGAGCCAAAAACCAATCTTACATAGAGTACTAAAAGATACTCTAGACAGAGGGAAAAAAATTGACAGTTTCAAGAACAACAACAGAAAGGAACCCTCAAGAAAGGCAAGCAATTAAACAGAGAAAAAAGTAGGAAACCAACAGCGAGTAAATAGTGTGACAAAGATAAGCCAACACCTATCATTCATAACCATTAATGTAAATGACCTTAATTCACCAGTCAAAAGAAATACACTGGCAAAGTGGATTAAGAAACAAAGTCCCACAATATGATGTATACAGGAACAACCACAACCACAAACACAACTCAGGGAGCTAATCTTTTACAAAGGGAAGTGGAAGTTCAGTGGAAGAAAGATAGTCTCTTCAAGAAATAGTGCTGGAAAAACTGGCTTGCCACTTCCCAAAGACTGAAAACAGACCCAGGTCTATCACTATGCACCAAACTCTAAGTCAAATGGATCACAGATCTCAATATTAAAACAGAAACACTAATCTATTGGAAGAGAAAATAGATAAAAATCTTGAAGACCTAGGGGTAGGCTGAGAGTTCATGAACAAAAACCAAACCCCAAGGGAAGTATTTCAAAGAATCAATAACTGGAATCTCTTCTTACGCAAAAGTCTTTGCACATCTAAAGAAATCACCCGCAGAGTAAAAAGAAAACCCACAAATTGGGGGAAAAGTTTAGCTGACTGTTCATCAGACAAAGGACTTCTATCTAGAACATATAAAGGATTAAACAACATCAGCCCTACAAAATTCAAAGACCCAATCCAGAAATGGGCAGCTGAGATGAATACACACTTCTCAGGTAAAGAAATACAAATGGTAAATAAATACATGAGAAAATGTTCAACATCATTAGTCATTCAAGAAATGCAAAGTAAAACAAACACTGAGATTTCATCTCACCCCAGTAAGAATGGCTAACATTAAGAAGTAAACCAACAGCAAGTGCTGGCAAGGCTGTGGAGCAATAGGAAGTCTTCTCAACTGCTGGTGGGAATGCAGACTGGTGAAACCACTGTGGAGATCGGTTTGGAGAGTCCTCAGCAAACTAGGTCTAGGGGTCCAATTCAACCCAGCCATTCCCCTTCTGGGTATTTTCCCAGAACTGAAAACATCATATCACAGTGATACATATGCACCCGTGTTTATAGCAGTGCAATATGTAATAGCTAAATTGTAGAAGCAACCCAAATGTCCATCCACTGAGGGATGGATAAAAAAGTTGTGGTATTTCATATAATGGAATATTACTCAGCTGTAAAGAAAGATAAACTTCAGGACTTTATAGGTAAATGATCACAGGTGGAGACTACTCATAAGTGAAACAAATCAGACCCACATGTGTAAACAACATATTGTGTCACTAGTGCAAGTACCTGAAAGAGTGAATAAAATTAGGTGTGATAGACATTGTGAAATGAAAGGAAAACTGGAACAACTGGAATGAGGAAAAAGAAAAGGGGAAAATTATGTTTATATGTATATTCAGGATAACAACATAGTTGTGCTACTGACTTCTATCCCTTTATTGAAAGGAACAGTTAATGATTAATTATTTGACCAATCTTATGTGTCTACATTTGTTTTTCTGAGTAACCACTTTGAAGAAATCAATATGTAATACAACAACCATTGTTAATTTCCTATCACCTTGTCTGAATTTCAGTGTTGCTTGTGTTCTTATTTTGTAAATGTGTTTTTGTTAATGTGTTTTCATTCTTTTATTTTTTAAATAAACAAATTAAAAATCACCATTACAATGGAGATGTATTACAGAGATGTATTGATTTGTCTTTGTTATGTTATGTTTCTGTTGCCAGCTTCCCTTTTTTCCCCCTCTTTTCAATTGTTTGGCTTGCCTGGTGGATTCCTTCTGTTGAGGCTTACGGAGTTGTAGCCCTTGTTACCTCTTTCTGGAATGCCCTTCAGAACATTTTGACCTGCTTGTTTGGTGGTCATGAAGTTCATGTGTTCTTTGCTGTGGAAGAATCTTATTTCTCCATCAATTTTGAAAGATAGTTTTATAAGTTACATCAATCTGGGTTGGAGGTTGTTTTCTTTTAGGGCTTGAAGTACTTAACTTCACGCTCACCTTGACTTGAGAGTTTGGATTGAGAATCAGCTGTGATTCTGCTGGGGTTTCCTTTGTAGGTGATTTGTTTCTGTTCTCTAACAGCTTTTAATATTCTGTTTCTGTGTTGAATTTCTGGAAATACTCCTTGCTGTATTGGGGTTTTGGGGTTTGTTTGTTTGTTTTTGATCATGGCTAACTGGAGTTCTGTATGCTTCACTTAACCCAATGCTTCAGTTTTTTTTTTTTCCCTTCCAGGAAAGTTTTCTGCTGTGACATCTGAGAATAGGTTTTTAAGTATCATGTGTGCTATACCCTGCTTTTTCATTGACTCCAGTCAATCTTATGATATTCTTTGGGTCATGTGGCTGTTGCTGGATTGATTTCTCATGGTCCCTTGCTACTTTTAGGAAATCTTTCTTTTCATGATTGCTAACTGTAAACCTGTCTCCTATTTCTGAGATTCTGTCCTGGTTTATTCTCCTACTGATACTTTCAATGGAATCTTTAGTCTCCTTGATATCTCCTTTAGTCTGTTTTATGGATTCCATTTTTATTCTAAATTGGGCATTCATGGTTTTCATGATCTTCTTAATATCCTCTTTTTAAAAATCTTTATCTGTTCTAGAGTTATTAAGCATGTTATTAAGCATGTTTTTCATTGTGGTCACCATTTCTGGAGTTACATGGAAAGTTATTTCTGATTGGATTTTTTTCTAGAACATCATTCATTTGCTTAGCTGTTACCACTTCAGAGAGGCCAGGTGGGTGGCTTTTTGATTGTTCTACCTCACTGCATTCTAGATTTGCCTTTGGCGAACTGGATGTCAGGGGTTGCATCTTGTTTAAGTGTCTTCTCATTTTCTATTTTTTTAGTTTAATTCCTGAGTTGATGCTTGTAAGTTACCTATGTGAGTAGCATTATTGATAGTATTTAGAACCCTTAGGAAATGACTTCTCAGGAGCAGCTTCTAGGTGTAGCTGGTTTTGGGGTTTTGAGTCTTTTGCAAGAAAGACCTCTTCAATTTATTAGGGATGAAAAGTTGCTGCCTGCTTGCACTGGACCATGGTATTTTCTATGACCCTTAGGCAGTCTTAATCTTGGTATACCAGGAAGAGCAGTTGGTTAGAACAATTATGTCACTTTGGCTAAAGTGATACAATCAGCAGTAGTAATAGCATCAAATCTGCCTTAAAAATGACAAACTGAAGTAACCATTAATTTGCCACATTTAACTATATGAACCAGATTTATAGTTTTATAACAAAATCTAAAACAAACCAGAAAGCTTTATGGAGTAAATAAGCCCTCAATATGCCAATTTTACTCTCCCTGTGCATCCCCCAAAGGTAGAATTTCTAATCTCCTGAACTTCTGTTTTGTACATTTTCATGTATTATAATTCTTTGCTAAACTGGTTATTTGTATTTTATGACATTTTATTTAATATAGCTAGCTTTTATTACTGTCTTCTGTAAACTCATTGATTGTTATATCTAGTCAATTATAGTATGTTTATGACTATTTTCTTTGAGCTTACCAAGCATCTTATAGAATTTTTTATCTCTTCTTATTCTTTTCTCTAGTTCAGCTATATGGACTTTGATTTCATCTCCCTCAATGCCCCATGGATCAGCTTGCTGGGGGTAGTTTTTGGAGTTAATTTTGTCACCTTGTCGTCTCATGTTTCTATTTGTTTTGTTTTATTTTGTCCTGAAGTTTGCAGTTGATTATAGTGGAAGACTTTGTTGTTAGTGTGATGACCTCTTTAGTGTCTTCTCTTTAGTGTTAGCATGCCCTCTGGGCATAGCTAACTGTAAGCGTTTGCCTCGATCCCATGATTCAGCCACCTCCATTAATTTGGGAGTGGAGGCTGCAGTATAATTAGCTCAGCACCCAGTTCTCTGAGACAGTATTGTTAATGACCCAAAGGCAATCTAGATATTGGTATACAGAGAAAAGCGGTTAACAACAACAACTATGTCACCTTGCAAATAGCAGTAAGGTCAGCAGCAATAATAGCATCAAAGACAAATTGGATATTAGCATATCCTAAGAAACACTAAAAACTAAACACTAAAGATAGTTGTACATAGTAAACACTACAAGAAAACTGTACAAGAAAACACTAAAGATGGCTGTACACGGTACAGCCGCTATGATGCAGGAATGCTGGTACATCTGCCAGAGGTGTTTTATAGGGCAGCAGCCAATCAACACGAAGGAGAACTGAATTCAGTTGTTCCTAAGAAGCAATAATGAATCATAGAAAAGAGATCTATAATTAGAGTATGAAGTAGACCCCCCAAATTTGCTAGGGTTATATTCTTAGAACACCCTGAAATTGTGAAAACCACAGATTTCAGATATGGTCAGAAAAGTGCCTATTTTTATAGTTTAAATCTTAAATGTGCCATGCCTCCCACAGTTGTGTAATTTGATTTAATAAAGTACTGTATTTATAAAGCCTTAGAAAATACTGTATTTATAAAGCTTTAGAAAATGTAGGGTGTTTGTTGGCATCTTAGAGCTCTTAGGGCTTTAAGAAGAACAAAATTGAAAACACTAAAGATAGCTGTATGTGGTACAACTGCTGTGATGCAGTAATGCTAGTGCATCTGCCAGAGGTGTGTTATAGGGCAGAAGCCCATCAACACCAAAGAGAATTGAATGCAGTTGTTCCTTGGTATATCATGGTTCACTTACTGCGGCTTCACTGTTTTGCAGGTTTAAAAAAATATGTATGTAATTCTGTATCACAGAGTTTTTGCTATATCGCAGGATTTTGTGGTATATGGGTATTTATATAATATTTATTACTTTAATTATTTTTGCCTAAAAATTTAAAACAATTAAAAGTCTTTATTCTTAATTCAAACATTAAAAAAATATTAAATTGAAATAAAATACTATACACTATGTATTTTATTAATAGATGAATACTATACTGTACACAGTGGAAATACAGTATGCTACTACCATCAGCCTGAGCTTGACAGAGCCACCTGGCTGCAAGAGCTGACCTGCACCAGGCAAGCACTGCCTCTAGGTGAAGAGGGTGCGTGGCCCCAACCTCAGCCTGCATCCAGGGTAGGAGCCACCCTGGGCGGGGCAAACAGTGTGGGCCAGGCAGTGGGCTCTGCTGTGGCTAGGCTGGGCCCACATGCCCCACTTCTTGGCCTACTCCCACCCTCCATCCCACCTCCCCCATCCTCCCCTCCTGTCCTTGTTACCTCAAAACTCAAAAATGGGGTTGAACTCCACAGGAGGTCAAAGAACTCATTCAGAACAAATGGAGTTTTAATTAACTTTAATTTAGAACCAGTTGGACTGGTCTTGCTCCCCATTCCCAATTTGCCAATCAGAGGATGGGGTCCTTAACTGCCTTTGTTCTCACCTTATATACATCTTTGGTTTCCATGGTAATAGATTGAAATATTTAGGCCTTGCCACAGTTTTCCTTGCACCATATGACTGGGTCAGGCTCCACAATGCTATGTATTTTCTGTACTCTGTTCTATATGTCCTCCTGTAGATACAATGTTTATGTAGGGCCCAGGGAAGGGTGAAACAACTCAGCTTTTGTCTTTGGAGAAGCATTCCAGGGCAAAGTCAGGACTGCAAAGTTAACCCCTCGGGATGTTTCTCAAGACACATTTTGAGGCTTGCACTAAGACTAATTACTCTATCTTAAAATGGTATGCTAAAGGTTGCCATCCCTTACATCCTCAGAGCTGAGAAACCAATTCACCTGGTATGCCAGGCACCCCCCAACTGGAAGCCAAGGCTTTCAGAAGAAAAGTCTCCCTGGGAAGGCACACAGGAGTGTGGGAAGGGTTTATAGGAGTTTGGGAAGGGTTTATTATAAAGCCTTAAGATATGTATAAATAATAAATATAATGTTGCTACTTGGAAGATTTTGACCTATTGCAGGGATCTCTGGAATGTAACTCCCATGATAGGTGAGGATCACTGTAATGCTCTCAGATTGGCAATTTTCAAGCCTACTGCCAAAATAAAAATAATTGCAGAGAATATTTGTGGTTTCCACAATTATTAGTTAAGTTCTAAGGAAAAATCCATGAATGACTGAGCCTGCAAATTCTGAACCTTGACTTTGTGGTGCGCTATACTATAAACAATAAGACAAACTGAATATTGCCATATGGCAAATATCTACTAAATTCAGCAAATGTACCTCTGGTAACGAGAAAATGGTATTCAACAGTAACAGCATAGAGCTAACTATTTAAAGACTCATAAAGCTCTGATGGTTATACTAATAAAGACAGAAGGGATAGAGAACCAAAGTATAAAAAAGTAAAAATTTAAAAACTAATCAATGGAAAATGAAAAGGAGAGAAAAGTGAGATAAAGAATCCTATTGAGTAAATGGAAATAAATAGTATTAGATAAGAGTAACAAATAAGCAAAAGAATAAACAGTAAAATAAAGAAAAAAGGAAAAGTTAAAAGGAGAAAAAGAAAAGCAAAAATCCCAACTCAAACCCAATGAATGAACAATAAAGAAAATTTTGAGTTAAAAAATATTTCGCATTTTTTGCGTGAGTAGTTTCTTCCAAGATCTCTAGTCTTGGACCCCAGCAAGTCATGATTTTTTCTACCTAGCTCCATGGCCTGTGGGTTTGTGAGGTAGCTCTGCTTTTCCCAAGGTCCCTCTGTCCTGCTGTGCCAACTGTCTCAGCCAAAGTGTGCCCTTGCTCACATTGGTGGATGGGAAGAGCAATCAAGACTACTGGTCTCTACTGGATGTAGGCAGTGGGTGAAGGGTTCATACAGACTAGTGGACCTAATGCCAGTACTTTCAGATCCAGCCACCTTTGAAAGCCGCACTTGCCAGGCAGGTGCTGTGGTGCTGAATTACATCCCAGGCCACGAATCTGTATCCACAGCCTGTTCCTTTCAATAGACCAGTAGAAATCAGCAATACAATTGTCCCAGCTATCCTCTGTATACACATACATACTTTTTTCCATTCCTTCTGTCTTTACTCCTTTTCCTCATCCCAATTGTTCCTTCCCTTTCAGCAGTTTGTTTACCTTTCACAGTATCTATTATACCTTTCAGATTTTATTTACTCTTTCAGGTTCTTACACTACGGAGATAATACTGTTTACACATGTGGGTCTGATTTATTTCACTTATGAGTATGTTCTTTAGTTGCATCCATTTACCTATAAAAGCCTCAACTTTATCTTTTTCTATAGCTGAGTAATACTCCATTGTATAAAAATAACACATCTTTTTTATCCATTCCTCAGTTGATGAGGATTTGGCTTGTTTCCAAGATTTAGCTGACAAGGGTGCACATGTATTGCTGTGCTCTGATGTTTTCAGTTCTGAAAAAATACCCAGAAGGAATATAGCTGGGTTGCATGGGACCTCTAATCCTACTTTTTTTGAGGAATCTCAACACTGATTTCTACACTCTGACCAACAGTGGAGAATGGTTCCTTTTTCCCCACAACCCCTCCAGCATTTGTTATTGGCTGACGTTTTGATGATAGCCATTCTTTCTGGGATGAGATGGATGCTCAGTGTTGTTTAATTTGCATTTCTCAAATGACCAATGATGTTGAACATTTTTTCATATATTTATTTGCCATTTACATCTCTGTATCTGAGAAGTATGTATTCATCTTAGATGCCCACTTTTGGACTGGGGGCCATGTCTTTTTTTTCATTTGGGGAGCATGTCTTTTTTTTTCATTTAGTTTCTCCATAGCTTCCTATAGTTTTTTCTTTGTTTCAGTTGCTATCATTTCAGAAATTCCAGGTGTGTGACTTTCAAGGTCTTCTATATCGATGTCTCCTGGACTTGTTCTGGATGGGCTGAATGTCTGGGATTGCGTTTTGTGCTGTCGTTTTGACATTTTCCCAGGTCCCAAAGTTCACCAGGGCTCAGCATTGCTCCCATAATGGTTGGATTGTGGGGCATGTCTCACCCAGGCTTCCTAGGTTCACTGGGACTCAGCGTAGCTCCTGTGATTAGGGGAGAGGGGGTGCATGGTTCACTGAGTTTCTGGAAGCTGTGCAGGGCCCTGCATCATTCCTGCCATAGTGAGAGGGCAGGGCACGTTTCACCAAGGCTCCTGTGTCTCCCCAGGGCTCAGTGTTGCTCCTAAGATGATCTATATTTAATCACCTTGAGATGAAGGAAAAGAGGAAAGAAAGAAGTAAGAAAAAAAATATATATAAGATAGCTAAGATAATTGTACTACTATTGCTTTATTGAAAAGAACAGTTAATGTTTAATTGTTTGATCAACCTACATGCCTATATTTGTTTACCTGAGTATCCAACTTGAAGATAACAATATGTAATACAACAACCATTGTTAATTTCCCATCACTTTGTCTGAAATTCTGTATTGCTTTTATTGGTTTTATGTTCCTTTGTCTATGTCTTTGTGTTTGTTAATTTGTTTTTGTTCTTTTTTTCTTTAAAATAAAAACCCACCATCCTGTTTTCCATTAAAGCATGTACCAATTTCCATTTCTTCCAGGAGTACACAAGAGTTCTTTCCTCCCCACACCCTTGCTAGCAATTCTTATCTTTTGTTCTTTTTAATAACCATCTTATGTGGTTTTGATTTGCATTTCCCTGGTTACTGATGTTGAGCATTTTTTCATATAAGTATTGGTAATTTACATATCATATTTGGAGACATGTCTATTCAGGGCCTTTTTCTCATTTCTTAAATTGAGCATTTGTTTCTCGGCTGTTGAGTTCCTTACCTGTTTTGGATAGTTATGATCTGAATGTTAGGCCCCCCCTTTATTGTTACTATGTGTAAACATTTCACTTAGTGATCACAGTGGGCTACTTTCTACGTTCTTTGCCTCATTTTCTTTGTAGTTGGAGGGGCACTTGGATTTTTCTCCATTACTCCTAATTTTAAAGTTAAAAGTAATACATCCTCATGTTAGAAAAATACAGAAATGTGCATGATAAAAAATTAAGCAACTTACTTCTCCTCCCACTTCAGCTGTACAGCCTTACTCTCCAGAGGTTATCACTGTTGACTAAAAGTTGTAATAATTACATGAGTGATTATTTTTCTCTTTCAAAATATCTGATGGTTGTGTTTGCACCCTGTGTGTTTCTTTAATTTTGACAGAATTTGTGGATATTTTCAAATTCGTATGGCTACCTTTGTATATTTGTGCATGTTTTCTGGGACCATCTGCTCTCTTTCCCTGTAGAAACAGTTGCTCATCTCTCCATTGATTGTTTTTAATATACTAGCAGTGTGAAATTTCAGACATGCAAGAGCAAAGAAGATGTTACAGACAAGCCCCTCTCAGTGGGGGTCTTGGCTCTTGGTGCCCTGAATAGTACTTATATCTACTCTATCACTTTATTTTAAAGGAAATCCCATATATCACATCATCTCATCATAAATATTTCCTTTTATCACTAAGAAATAAGCATTTAATATCTTTAGCACTTAAATTTGTCGTTATTTTTTAAATTATTAAATATTGAGTTAAAGTTCAGTTTCTCTGTTATAGTGTGTTTGTTAGAACTAGGATCCAAATTAGAACCATTCATTGCAAATGGTTGACATCATTTTTATAACAGCTTTAGTGAAATATCCATATATCACAATTCATTCATTCAAAATACATGGTATGGTGTGATTTTTTTTTAATTGAAAATTTTTATAAGTGCATGTTAATAGTACAAAATGAGTTTAATTGGGGACATCTGGTACATAAATTGAACATACCTTCATTCTTTTTGTTCCTGTTACCCACCTTTCCCTTTTCTTCTCCCTCCTTAAATACCCTTTTCCCATTTCTTTCCTTCCTTCCTTCCTTCCTTCCTTCCTTCCTTCCTTCCTTCCTTCCTTCCTTCCTTTCTTCCATCTTTCCTTCCTCCTTGTCCTTTTCTATTTCTTCTTATATATGAGGAAAATCTGTAATATATAACTTTTCACATCTGGTTTATTTTGCTTACTATGATGGTCTCCAGTTCCATCTATTTTCCTGCAAATGATATGGTGCCATTGTTCCTATGGCTTAATAATATTCTAATATATAATACAACATATTTTCTTTATCCATACATTTGTTGATTGGCATCTAGGCTGTTTCCACAGCACAGCTATAGTGAATTATGCTATAAACATGGGTATTTAAGTATCAGTATATTATATTCTCCTGAATTAATTCTTATAAGAATGTACCTGAGTAGTATAGCTGGATTTTGGTATTCTTGAAGATAGCCATTCTGACCAGGGGAGATAGAACCGTAAAGTACTTTTGATTTGCATTTCCCTAATAGCTAATGGTGTTGAACATTTTTTTCATAGACTTATTGACCATTTGTACCTCTTTTGAAGAAGGTATTGAATTCATTTGTGTACTTTTTGATTGGGTTTTTTTATTTAGGGGACTTCATTTTTTAATATATTCTAGATGTTAATCTTCTTTCAGAAGAGTAGCTAGCAAAAATTTCCCCCGTTTGTAGGCTGTCTTTACTCTGTTGTTTCCTTTACTGTGAAGAAGCTTTTGAATTTGATATAGTCCTATGTGTTGATTCGTGATATTTTCTGTGCTATGAGAGTCCTATTCAGGAAATCTTTGCCTGTGCCTAAGGATTCAAGGGTTTCCCTTACGTTAACTTCTCACAGCTTTCAAGGTTTTGCAAGATATATTAATCTGGGTTGTCAATTACTTTCTTTTAGGACTAAAAATATATCACTCCAAGCACTCCTAGCATTACAGTTTCTGTTGAGAAATCTGCTGTTAGTCTGATGGATTTGCACTTATAAGTGATTTAGTGCCTTTCTAAAAGCTTTCAACATTTTTGGCATTTTGTCAATAATGTGTCATGGTATGTCTATTTAGGCTTCTATTGTCTCTTTTACCTAAGTATCCATCTCATTCCACAAATTTGGGAAATTTTGTGCTATCATGCCATTAGTCTATACTTCCTCACACTCCTGTAGACCAATGAGTCCTAAGTTTATTCTTCTAGAATTGTCCAAGAGTTGGGTAACTTTTACATTATTTTTTCATTATTACTTCATCTGTGTTACAATTATGTATACCTTGTTTTCAAGTCCTGCTAGTCTTTCTTCTATTACCTTTTGCCTGTTGCTAAGACTCTGAATTGAACTTTTTATTTGAATTTCTAGGATTTCTGCTTTTTTTTTTTCAGAATCTCTTATTTCTTTACTGAAGTGGTCTTTTATATTCTGTATTGTTTTTCTTAATTCATTCAGTTGTTAATTTGTATCTTTGAGCTCATTGATCATTTTAACTGTTAGCTTTAAAAAATTCTTTATCAGATGGAACAGATTAGAACATGCAGAAACAACTCCAGATGCACTCAGTCATCTGGTCTTTGACAGAAGGGCAAAACACACTCACTGGAAGAAGGATCACTTTTTTAATAAATGATGCTGGAAAAACTGGCCTGCTACATGCTGAAGATTAAAACGAAACCCATGTCTATCACTATGCACTAAACTAAAATCAAAATAGATAAAAGATCTAAATACTCAAACAGAAACACCAAATCTACTGGAAGATGGAATAGGTAGGACTCTGGGAGACGGATGTAGTCAAAGACTTTATGAACAAAACCCCAGTCACACAGGAACTGTCACAAAGAATCAGCAACTGGATCCTACCTTATTAAATGCTTTTTCACAGCAAAAGAAATACAGAGTGAAAAGACAACCCACAGAGTGGGAAAAAATTTATACCAGCTGTTCTTCAGGCAAAGGACTCATATCTAGAACATATAAAGAACTGAAAAAAATCAGACCCTCTAAATTCAAAGACCTAATCCAAAACTGGGTATCTAAGATGAATAGACAATTCTCAGAAGAAAAAGTACGAATGGTAAATAAGTATATTTTCCAAAGTGTTCAGCACCACTGGTCATTCAAGAGATGCAAATTAAAACAATGCTGAGATTCCATCTCACTGCAGAAAGAATGGCTATTACCAAGAAAACAACTAATAAATGTTGGTGGGGTTGTGGGGGGAAAGGAACACTTTCTTTTTCTACTGTTGTTGGGAGTGTACACTGATGAAACTATTGTGGAAATCAGTGTGGAGATTCCTTAAAAAGCCTAGGATTACTGATCCCCTTTGACCCAGTTATTTCCCTTCTTGCTGTCTTCCCAGAAGAATTAAAGCATCATACCACAGCAATATATGTACACTCATGTTTATAGCAGCACAGTTCATAATAGCTAAATCTTGGAAGCAACCCAAATGCCCATCAACCAATGAATGTATAAAAAGATTTTTTTATTATAAGGGAGAATTACTCAGCCATAAAGAAAGATAAAAGATAAAATTGAGACATTTATTGTTAAATAGGCCTTGAAATCGTAAGTGAAATAAATTGGACACACTTGTAAATATTGATGAGAGAAACTGAAAATGTAAATAACATAAATGTACAATAAATATTGTGAAAGGAAGAAACTGTTCAGTAGGGAGTGAGAGGGGAAAAGAAGTGAGAAAAATGAGAAAAGTGTAAAATGAAAAGCTTTGTGAACAGGGAGGGGATGGGAGTTTGAAAAGGGAATGGGAATGGGGCAGGAAAAAAGAATCAAGATATATCATGAATATGGTCATTATGTATAAATTGTACAAATAAACTTAAAAATAAATTCTTTCTCAAGAATTTCACCTACTTCACTATCTGTGGGAATTGCTTTTGGGAACTTGGGAATTTTTGGAAGCATCTTGTTGCCTTATTTTCTGATTATAGTTGTGTTTCTGTTGAAGTTTGCAGATTAGTTAGGGCAGGATGTCTCTTCCACTGTCATATGGTAGTCTTCTTAATAAGTGCATGTCTCTTTGTGATGTGACCCATATAGTGGGTTTGTATGAATGTTTCCACCAACTCTGTTCTGGATGCTAGGTTCCACCCCTAGCATATGTCTGAAGAGAATGCAAAATTGGTAATATATATGTGTCAAATATGTTAAAGAACAAAACTGAGATTCAGAGTGAGCTCAGAAAGGCTGGAATAGTGGGCTGTTGCAGCCTCTTCATGGCCCAGAAAAGGGGAGCTGGTGTTAATGGATCTGCCTGTTCCTGCTGGGCAGAAGGAGCCAGGGATAGACCAATGTAGTTTTAAAAATTATTTCCACAGGGCTGTGAAACCATCATCACAAACTAATTTTAGACCATTCCCCCACCTCAGAGAAACTTCATACCCATCAGCTATTATTCCCATCTTCCCAACTGTACCCCTATCCACTGATAACTACTAATCTACCTTGAAGTCTCTACAGACTTACCTATTCTGGATATTTCATGTAAATGGAATCTTTCAATATGTCATCTTTTTCTGACTGGCTTTTTTCAGTTATATTTGCAGAGTTCATCTATATTGTAGCTTATGTTAGTGCTTAATTACCTTTTATTGCTGAATAAGATTCTATTATGTATATACACCTCAACATCTTAGCTGTCCATTTGTCAGTTGATGAAATTTGGGCTTCTTGTGTACATCTGTTCTAAGCATTTCCTAAGATAGTGTGTTTTAAAATTTTTTTTCTTTGTTGTATGTTCAGTTGGGAAATTGGCTTGTCTTCAGAGTTTTCACAGTCTAAGATGTTATTTCACATTTTCATATGCAGTTGTGTTTTCTCTTAATGTTTAGATCTAGAGGTTCAATCCAGACACAGGTTTGATGTTTCTTGGCAAGAATTTTTAATAGGCATACTATCTTCTTTCACCAGAAGGATTATAACATTAGGGCATTGGTTTTGTGGTGTTAGCAGACAATATCATTGTTTAGCTCCAGTAATTCATTAAGAGTTTAAAACTTGGTGCCTATTCTTAAGAAATTAATCTGAAATCTTTTTTTTTACATTATAGTTTCAAAATTGTTATTGTTTGACTATGAGAAAATGATGTATATATGTAATTGTGTACCTTATTAGATTATTCCTGTAAGTCCCTGTTATGGTTTGTGTCTGGATGTCCCCTCAAAGGGGCTTCTCAGAGGTGGCCAAATCTAAAGTTTGTGATTGATCCATGGCCCGATGATGGGATTAAAGGTATGAGGGCTACACCTGCCTTATGGCCAGTAGCCTGCATGCAATATAAAGAACAGAAAGAGGTTTGTCTCTCTTTCCCTTTTGTTGCTTTTGCTTCTTTGTGGGTGCCATGATCTAGTCTCTGTCATGTGCCACCCTACCTTGGAGCCAGCCAATTATGGACTGCAACTTCTCGGAGCTAAATAAAGCATTCTTCCCTTCACTTTGGGTGTTGTGTGTTTTGTCTCAGCGATGAAAAAAGTAACTAAAACAGTCCTTATGATTTTTTTTTCCCAGGATTATCCAGGACTTTCTAGATGATAATACCATATGCATTTAGTGTTTCTGAAGGAACCCTCCTTTTTTCTTATGATACTGCATTGCTAGGACATCGGAACACTGTGGTCAACAGCAGCAGTAAAGGTATCTTCTCATTACAGGTTTACCCACACCCAAATATAGAGGTGCATGATTTCTCTCTGGTGTTATAACTGGGGGTCCAGATGCAGCAGACAGATTTAGGCCTTCCTTTTGTTGTCCACAACACCTGTGGCTCTGCATTCAGGGACCACAGAGACCCCTAAACTGCAGGACTCCAGCCAGCCTCAGCTGAAAATAATGACTGGCCGGTCCGTTCTAAATAAAGCACCACCACACACAGAGGAAGTGTGCTTAGGTGTATAAACTGCATACCATCACACAGGCTCCCAACCTGCTGCCAGGGATAGTATTGAAGCACTTGTCTGTCTGAGTGTATTTTCTCCATGGAAAATGTCTGGCACTTACTGTGTCCATGAAGAATAAGCTGGGTGGAAAGTTGGTATACACATTTAAGGGTGTCATTTTTTTTAAGATGAGAAAGAGGGCATACTCTTATATTCATTCCAAGAGTTTCCCCATTTCTCAAGAAGAATTTCAGGGCAGGACTTAAGGTTACTAACCCAGTCGCAAAGAGGACGGGAGATTGGCAGGAAGACCAAAGGGGTATGGTGACTTTCTCCTTAGGCTGTGTTCCCATAGCTCTGAACTGCTGATATCTTTCCCAGGGAGGAAATCCTTGCAGAATACTGAAACCTGAAGCCCCTGAGACCTGGAGAACCTTAGCAAAATCTCTTAAGAGGAACTGAATTCCCAGGCACTCAGGACCCAAGCACTTGCTTACAGTTGGAGAGAAGGACCATTCTCCTGTCTGCCAAATGCCAGCCTTGCGAGTGAGCCAGTGGGACAGCTACTCAACCTGCAGGTTTTTAATAGGAATGTGTACAAAAACAATGTTTCTTGTGCCTTTTGCCCCCTAACATAAAAGCCAAAATAAAAATATAGTAGTGAATAGTCGGAACACAACATCTTACAAGCTTCCTGGGTTGAGGGGGTTTCTGTTGGGTTTCTTCACTATAGTTTCTCCTTTCTTTGCAACATCAGCACAGGCTAGGCCCTTTCCAGCACTGCACAGGTACCCCCAGCACTGACAAGTCCCTAGTCCTCAGCTCTGCTGAATGGCCCATGTGATAAGAACACTCAGCTGAGAAGTGCAGCTGCCCTCTCTGCAGGGAACTGCTGCTAGCTCAAGGACCACTAGCAGCGAGTCAAATTTCAAGATTACTACTTAAACTCTGAGAGAGCCAGGGCTTCTGGGGGAGCTGGGGGAGGTCTCTGGGTCAGCCTGAGACATCAGCTGGGGGTCTTTTCATCACTCACACGCAGCAGACCAGGAACATTGGGGAGACATGAAAGGAGAGCCAGACATGGGGGGTGGTGAATTAAATGAGTGGCATCAGGGAATAAGGGTGGTATGGTCAGAAAGAGACACCCACTCCAGCTGGTAGCATTACTTACAGATAATGCTCCAGCCACTTAATTTTCATAGGCCACAAGCAGTGTCTAGGCAGTCCTTCAGCTCCTCAGCCAGTCAACCAATCCCTTGGCCAGACAGACTTTCAAATGGTCAAAATCCCAGAGCAAGAGACTCCCAGCTGGACAGCCAGCCAGACAAATGGGCAGATTCATGGACAGAAGGAAGATACACCTCCCTGCCTCCCACCACAGCCAGATATCCAGAGAGATCTGTGGCCAGAGAGAAATACAGGCCCCTTCCTGGAATGATTGGAAATTGGACCCCATATTCCAAGCAGATGGCAGAACCCCTTCCCAGTTGACAAAAAGTGTGATATCCCTGGAGAGAGCTAACTCACCTAGTCAGCCTTTAGCTGGAATGGCAGACTTACCCTACATCCATAGGATAAACTACAGCCTATGAGGAAGATACCCTAAGCAAGAGCTTGCCTTCTAGATGGGCAGTTCCTGACCAGCCTCTCCAGTCAGACGGGCAGACTCTCAACTCAGTCCCTGCCAAGGCAGAAGATCCCTAGCTAGCAAAACAGAGACCCTAGTTGAGGGATCATCTGTTCTATTCCTGCTTACCACCATAGATGGTCCAGTGACTCCTCAGTGCTGCCACTCCTCCTACTGACCACCAAAGTCCAGTGACCACTGATGATTGTCTTCCAGTAACATCCACTAACATCACAGTCCAGAGACATTTCCTGATCCCTCAGTGACTTCCCCATTTATTCTGGCATCCCTGACTGCTGTTAGTAACTCAAGGATTCTGAGAGCCTCCACAACTCCCTCAGCAAACTTCTGTTTTCTACAAATCTGTGATACTTCTCTAATGCCGCCTCCGAAATCTCCAAAAACATGCTGATCCACAAAATATCAGTGATAATTCCACTGACATTCATTGTCCAGCAGGCACTTCCCTAATGTGACTCTTTAGTAACTAAACACTAAATCCTAATGACCCCTGAATTTTTCTTTCAATGACCTCCCACCCAGAGATTGTCTTTAATATCCACTGACCTCAACTTAATGATCACTACTGACCTCATTGGAATGCTTGAGTCCACAGCCACTCCCAATGAACCCACTATAAGCAAACACCCCCAGCCGTTTGGCCCTGCTCACCCACTTTGATATCTCAACTGAAATTATGGTCTGCAGGTCAAAAACAAAATTGAATTTTAAAAATTGTAACAGGAAAATAGTATGAAATTCAAAGTTCAGTGTTCATAAAGTTTTATTTGAATATAGCAGCACTCATATGTTTTTGTATTGTCTGACTACTTTGGTGCTGCCCCATCAGAATGAAGTAGCTGAGACAAAGACCAGACAGCAAAGCCAAAACCACTTCCTGTCTAGGCTTTTTTATAAAAGTAGCCATCCCTAACTTAAACATTGACCTCTAATGAATTAAATTGGCATATTACCAATAACCTTGTTGACCTTCCCAGTGACTTGAAGCACAACTTTGGTCCCCAGTGTTACCCTTTGACACCACAATCTTACATTAGTGTCCACTGACGGCCCCTTCAATGACACCCTCGTGATTCTTCCCTGACGCCGGCCAGTGGCATTAACCCACGTCCATGACTCAGGCTTGTCTTTGACAGACTTCTCGGCACCTTTCTACTCTTCAGCCTCCCCTCCAGGCCCCCATAGGGACAGCAGCTGTCCTCTGACCTGCACATTTGCTGGATGTGGGAGCAGAAAAAGAAGCCCTTTAAAAGTGTTGAGAACACACAGAACCCTGGAACCTATTTTCAGTGTCTCAGTTTGGCGGAAACTGAGGGCTGAGATCCTTAAGACTGGATCCTACGGCACCAAGCTTCTGCAGCTGACCCCGAATAAAGATGGACCCTTAGGAGAGGCACAGATGCAGACGCTTCTGCTTCTGCTCCGTCATTATAAAGCAAGGGTGACCGGGTATAGTTTTCCCTCGCAGCCACCACTTCCTCGGACATTACTCCGATCTAGCTGCCGTGCACGGCGCTGACATTCCCCACAAGGGGTCCCAGAACAGAAGAAGTTCTCAGGCGGCCGCAATGCCTGATTCAGACCCCACGTAGGCTGGCCTAGGAGAGCCAGCGAGGGGCGCCGTCGTCTAGCCTGAGCTGGCACCTGGAGGTCAGTTGGGCTGATCAGGTGCAAGCCGAAGAGGCCACAAGAATTCGTGGGACTGTGCAGATTCGACCTACAAGGCGCGGCAACACGAAACAAAACCAAGGGAACAGGGTGGCGCCCGCAGGACTCGCTGCTCTACGGGACAAAGGTCCCGGACCGCCGCTGGTGGGCAGGGCCAGCGAACTCTGCTGCCATTGGCGGGGCGCGCTCCGAGACCGGCCTCCCCTCTGCCTCGGCCCGCAGCCTCCCAGAATCCGCACACCTGACAGGACTGCTTGGCGGTGCCATGGCCCGCAGCCTGGACGCGGCGCGGCGCTTTTTGCAGCGGTTGGAGGCGCGCGGCGGCCGCGAGGGGGAGGCCCTGGCTCGCGAGTTCAGCGTGAGTGGCCGCGCCGCAGGGGCTCGCACCCTGGGCGAGCAGACCTTGTCCCCGCGCGCTGCCTCTTCCTTGATGGTCCCAGGTGTGGCCGCCCCAGGGCCCTGCTCCCTCCCTACCCCGGCACTTCTGTTGTTCTCGCGCGCGGTCTCGCCTTCCTCTCGGTCTAGGGGACCCTAGAGCGCCAAGCCCCGCCGGCTGGCTGGACGAGGTCCGGGAGCCCCGGGACGATTTCTGCTTGCCGCGGGCGCAGCTGGTGGGGCGGGGGGTGGGGTGGGGGGTTGTGCAGGGGCGAGTTCGCCTGGCCCCGAGCGACCTAGAAATCCTTGCGATCCAGGAAGAGAAGACCCGCGAGCCGCAGTGCCAGGATAAGGATGTCGGATCAGCTCTCTGGCTACTCCGAGCTATGACTCGGGACAGTTTATTCCCTCGTTTGGGCTCAGTTTCTCCTTTAAGTTAATCACCCACTGGCCTGAGAGTATGTGCATGGTAGGGGTAAAAAGGCTTTGACAAGCGCTTCCGTAGATGTCACCGTTATCACAAAGATTCTAAGCATTGCAGTAGTAGCGTAAGCTAAGTCCAATGAATGCTAATGTAGCTCCCAGGGCGCAGCATTCTACAGGTAATGAAATAATTAAAATTTAATAACGTATTACCAAATATAGACACATACTATGCAAACATGTAAACGCAATGTATGATTACTTTAATTTAGAAATATGATTAACTATATAAACAAATGTAATTTTAAATGACATTTTACACAAAAAACTTCATAAAACAGTACAATAGCATAAATATTAATTAAAAAGCCATGGTTATTCAGTAAGTTCATCAATAAACAAAATAGCAGATAGTATAAAATTAAATGTACACATTTGAAATATTGTAGTATATATGTTAGAAATGCATAATAAATGTAAAATATATAACATAAATACGAAGATGTACTGAACAGTAACAGCATCCCTATGGGATGTGAAGGTTTGGTTGCTGACCCACTCTGTGCCCCTGTTGGGAAGGTTGCGTGGAGCGCACCCCCTGCCACAGGGCCTGGGGTTATCATCTGAGAGGAAGGTGTTGCCCACACACCCGGGTGTCCTGGAAGGCTGGAATGACCCAAGGGACAATAGTGCAGGACTCGGAATGGCGACTCTCACACGATGGTAACTTGGCAGGTGTTACTCATTATAATTGTGATTGTGACTGTCTGATGACCATAGTAATGGACTGTTGTTCACTTATGGTAAATCACCTAGCAGTAACGAAGTACCTGTGCTGTCTTATTACATCAGTAACATGTTAGACATTGTAACTCCCTACAGTACATATTGTAATCATTTGTTTTGTTATATAAATAATACATTACACACACTACCACTGACTGCACCCTCAGCCCATATGTAATTAACTGTTATTTTTTACACATTACACACACTACCACTGACTGCACCCTCAGCCCATATGTAATTAACTGTTATTCTTTACAATACAATGTAGCATGAATTGAGAGTCCAGGAGCTGGTACTAACAGGTCTTGGTTCAACTTTCATCCCAGTGCTTCCTAGGTGGGATCTTTGAGAAATCTCCCAATCTCCTGTTCCATCAACTTTCTCACCTGCACAGGGAGGATGCCAGGAATGGCGTTCCACTTCTGTAGGATCCTGCGATGGTGACATGCCCTTAGTGGGGGCCCAGTGCGGCCTGGTGCAGAGCAGGCTCTGTGCTATGGGGGTGTGTATTTTTATTCTTGGTCCTGGACTCTCACCTGGTTCCTCTGCCCATCTCTCCTCCGCTTGCTCACCCTACCTCTGTCCAGGACATTCGAGCCTGTTCTACCATCTGGAGAGATGGCAATGTGTGTTCCACAGAGGTGGGCAGTCTGCCCAGGAATGTGAGGAAGAACCGCTACAAAGATGTGGTGCCATGTAAGTAAGGGGCTTGGGAGGAGCAGGTGCCTCTGTGTGTGTGTGTTCCCCTGCCAGGTTTCACTGCCTTTTCACCCCAACCTCTTAAATCTCTCACTTTACCCACTGGCAGATGATCAGACACGAGTGATCCTCTCCCTGCTTCAGGAGGAGGGCCATGGTGACTACATCAATGGCAATTTCATTCGGGTCAGGCTGGTGATCAGGGAAGGGGAAGGACTGGGGCTGGTGAGGGTGGGTAGTGGTATCTTCACAGTAAATGGGCCTTTCTCAGGGTGCAGACAGAAGTCAGGCCTACATCGCCACTCAAGGACCCCTGCCTCACACTCTGCTAGACTTCTGGCGCCTGGTCTGGGAGTTTGAGGTCAAGGTCAGATCTGGGGGGAAAGGGAGGGACAATTTTGAGTCTGTCCACGACTCTGTTTCCTCTAACCCAAGTCACCACCTCCCCTAGGTGATCCTGATGGCATGTCGAGAGACAGAAAATGGGCGGGTAGGTGCTCCCCCCCCCAGGTGCTGTGGCGGGTGCAGGGAGGAGGGAAAAGGAATCTTGCTATCTCTTCCCTGATCCTAGAGTCTGAGAGCTTGGTTTCTGAAGTGGTCTCACAGTGGATCTGTGGGAAGCTACTATTCCTCTTTAATTTTGCCTCGATCTTTCTCCTTTTGTTCATGGGGCTTCTTCCTTCTCTCTTGCTGGTGTTTTGCACAAGGAGCACCACAGAGCTAAGCCCTACTGACTTGTTCCCACCTTTCTGCCCTTTTGCACCTCCCACTCCCTGTAACCATGCTGGCCTCTGCTATTCCTCAATGTTCCATCAGGCACCCTGCTTTAGGCTCTTGTCTTGACCATTCCCCCTGCTTTGGACCTTACTCTGCAGGGCTCCTTCTACTGGCTTCTGGTCTTTACTTCTGCTCTGAGACCTTCCTGGAGTCTCATATCACTCAGACTCTTACCACACCAACTCTTTACCTGCTCTCATGGTTTTCTTCATAGTTCTTACAAGCTTGTAATATACCTGATCATTCAAAATATGAAATGCCAAGCAGGTGCTTGTCAAAATCCTGTAACAGGTTTGTGTAGAAAATATATCTGATTAATTGGTGTCCCCTTCTCTTTTTTAATTTTAAAGAGAATTTTTAAAAAAGAACAATAGCAAAATATCAACAACATAGAGAAAAACAACATAAAGCAAAAACAACAAAAATGATACCAGGTTTCAGAGCAAAATGATAGGACTTAACATTGGTTATTATATTACATATTGTTAACTTCAACAAAGTTGTTCAGATTAGCAGATGTAAGAGTGCAAGATTGATCAAACCATTAAAGAGAATAAAAAGTAAAAACAAAAAATTTTAAAATATGAAATGCACTCCGTATACCCTATTACTTTTGCTTTTAATTGTCTTTAAAGAAGAGCTTTATTGAAATATAATACATACATTTAAAACATATAATTCAATAGTTTTTAGTATAATCTTGAGTTAGCAACCATCTCCACAAGAAATTTTGAACATTTTAATTATGCAGTTATCAGGCACTGCCCATTTCCCAGTCACTTCGCACCTAGGCAACCCTCTAGAGAAGAGACCAGAACTGTGGACAGTTCATTTCAATGGAGTCATACAACATGTGGTCTTTTGTGACTGGCTTCTTTCACATAGTATTTTTTTAAGGTTCGTGACATTATAACATGTATTAATACTTCATTTCCTTTTATTGCTAATATCCCTTTGAATGGATATACCAGATTTCACTTATGCATTAAGCAATTACGGAATTTGAGTTATTTTTAGTTTGGGCTGTTATAAGTAATGCTGTTATGAACATTCATATATTAGTCTTTGTGTAGACATATTTTTTCATTGCTCTTTGAGTATTACTGAGCAGTGGAATTTGTGGATCATAAAGGAATTCTACTTTTAACACTGAGGAAATGACAAGCATATCCCATAGTAGCTACATCATTTGACTTTCCCATCAGGAATGTGTGATGATTTCAATTTTTTCATATCATCATTTGTTGTCTTGTCTTTTCTTTATAGCCATGCTAGAGAATGTGAATTAGTTTTTCACTGCATCTCTTTTAAAACTTATGCTGAAATGCACTTGAATTTGTCTTTTAATCATATAAAGTATGTAATTCAGTGGCAGCAAGTATATCACATTGTTGTGCAACCATCATCATTATCCATTTCTAGAACTTACCGTCCCAAATGTAAACTCTGCACTCAGAGTTTAAACAACATTAACATTTAAACGACTCCCAAATCCTGACCACCTCTATTCTGTTTTCTGCCTTTATTAATTTTTCCATTCTAGGTACATCCTACAAGTAGAATCACATAATACTTATCCTTTTATCACTGGTTTCTTTCACTTAATATCTTTTCAAGGTTTATCCATGTATCAGAATGTTATTCTTTTTAAAGTTGAATAATAGTGATTGTATGTGTCACATTTTGTATACTCATCTTGTTGATAAACATTTGAGTTGTTTCTATCTTTTAGCTATTGTGAATAATGCTGCTTATGTGTATTGATAAATATCTGTTTGCATCTCTATTCAGTTCTTTAGGTATGCACCTAGGGTGGAATTGCTGTGTGTATGACAGTTCTATGTTAATGTTTCCTACAGGGACTACATTATTTTATATTCCCAACTAAAGCGCACAAGAGGTTGCAGTGTCTCCTTATACTTGTCAACACTTGCTATTTTACACTTTTCATTAGCAAAACCACTCATTGTGGTTTTGGTTTTCATGTGCTATTTGTCCAGTTATATATGTTCTCTGGACAAACATCTGTTCAGACAATTTGACCTTTTTTTTTTTTTTTTGAGACAGGGTCTTGCTATTCAACGTAGGATGACCTTGAACTCACTTTGTAGCCCTGGGTAGCCTGAAACCTGTGGCAGCCCTCCTGGGTCAGCCTCCTGAGTGCCGGGACTACCGGCGTGCATCACCATGCCTGGCCTTGGCTATTTTTAACTGAGTTATTTTGGGTTGTCTTTTTTATTATTGACTTATAAGAATTCTTTTGGCTACATGTTCCTTATAAAAAATATATGATTGACAATATCCTTACCATTCTGTGAGTTGTCAATTCACTTTCTTGATAGAATCCTTTGAAGCATAATTTCAAAAAATTTTGATGAATTACAATCTATTTTTTGTTTATGCTTTCTGCTTTTTGTCTAAAACATTGTCAAATCAAAGGTTATAAAAATGTGTTCCTAAACTTCCTCATGTTTTATAAAGTTATCTTTTAGCTTTAGATCTCTGTTCATTTTAATTTTTGTATATGATGTGAAATAGGTGGCCAGATTCATTCTTGTGTATGTGTATATCCATTTGTTCCAGCACAATTTTTTTGTTTGTATATACACATACCATGGCTTGGTAGATGTACATAATAATAACATTCAGAATAAGGAATTTGTACCTATACATGATATATCTTGCTTCTTTTTTCTCCATTCCCTTCCACTCCCTTCAACTCTTCTTCTCCTCATTTATAAAAGCTTTGTTTCCATTTTTTCCCTTCTGTTCTCAATTTTTCTTCTCCCTTCCTTTACCCTCCCCCTCCATTGTTTCCTTTCTAATTTGAACATTTTTTCCCATTTAACAATATCTACTATACAGTTTGTTCCTTATTTACACTTTTGGTTGCTCTCACCAGACATGTTTCCAATTTATTTCACTTAAGAGTATGGTCTCGAGGTACATCCGTATGCCTGCAAATGTCTCAGGCTTGTCCTTCCTTATGGCAGAGTAGTGCTCCACTGTATAAAATGAACCACATCTTTACCCATTCATCAGTTGATGGGCATTTGGGGTGTTTTCAAGATTTAGCTATTACAAACTCTTCTGCTATAAACATGGGTGTGCATATGTTGCTGTGGTATGATGCTTTTAATTATTTGAGGAAGATACCAAGAAAGGGAATAGCTGAGTAAAATCGACCCTGTAGTTTTAGTTTCTTGGGAAATCTCCGCAGTGATTCCCGTGGTAGTTGCACCAGTCTGCCTTCCCACGAGCAGGCAGAAGGTTCCTATTTCCCCATGGCTCCATCCGCGTTCGTTATCCTGATACTGGCCATGCTTTACGGGGTAAGGCAGAACCTCAGCATTGTCTTAATTTGCATTTCTTGAGTGACCAGTGATGTTAAACATTTTCTATGTATTAATTTTCTGTTTTGTATTTCTTCATTTGAGAAGTGTGTATTTATCTCAGGTGCCCACTTTTGGATTGGAACTTTAAATTTGGAGGATTTTTTTTTTTATTCTTTATATATTCAAGATATTAGTCTTTTCTATGAGGAACCGCTCACGGGAAACTTTTTCCCACTCTATGGCTTTTCTCTTTGTTCTGTTGTTGGTTTCCTTTGCTGTGAAAAAACTTTTTAATAAGATGAGATCCTGGTTAGATTTTTGTGATATTTCCTATGTGATGCAGATTTTGTGCATAAAATCTTTACCTGTGCCTACGTCTTCACGAGTTCTACCTAGGGAAGAATAACCAGGATGGGGGAAAGGCAAAAAGATGGACACACACACACACACACACACACACACACACACACGATAGCTAAAATAATTGTACTACTAATTTCTATTGTTTATTGAAAGGAACAGTGAATGCTTATTTTTTGATCAATCTTGCATGCCTATATCTGGTAATCTGAGCAACTATTTTGAAGATAACAATATGTAATATAACATGTTAATCTTCTATCACCTTGTTTTGAAATTCTGTATTATTTTTATTGTTTCTTGTTGTTTTGTTTCTGCCTTTGTTTTTGTTTTGGTTTTTTTTTTCTTTAAAATAAAATATAAAAAGAAGAGTTCTACCGATTCTATCTTTGAGCAGATTTAGGATTTCTGTTTTAATATTTAGATCTTTAATCCATTTAAATTTTAGTTTAGTGCACGATGAAAGACATAGGTTTAGTTTAAATCTTCAGCATATCAAAAGCCTGTTTTTTTTAGCACCATTTATTAAAGAGGCTATCTTTCTTCCAATGAACATGTTTAGCTCCTTTGTCAAAGATAATGTGGTTGAGTAGTTTGGAGTTTTTCTGCATCTTCCATCTTCTGTAGCATTGATCCTCAGGCCTATTTTTTGTACCATGTTGGGGTTTTTTTAATCATAGTAGCTTTGTAGTATAATTTTAGGTCAGGAAATGTGATGCTTCTTGCCTTGCCTTTGTTTTCCAGAACTTCTTTCACTATTCTAGGTCTCATCTGTTTTGAAATAAATTTTAGGATTATTTTCTCTCATTTTGTGAGAAATATTATTGCCTCTGAGGAGCATACTACCTGACTTCCCAGGATTGAAATAAATCAGGTTTGAAATAAATTTATATAACAATTTTGGGAGTATGGCCATTTTTACTATATTGGTTCTTCCTACCCAAGAACTGGGAATATCTTTCCATTTTCTGACATCTTTGATCTCCTATTTCAGAGTACTGTAGTTTTCAGTGTAAAGATCTTTACCTTCTTTGTTAGATTGATTCCTAGATATTTCAATTTTGGGGGATGTTATTGTGAAAGATGTGGTTTCACTAATTCCTCTCTAAGTGTGTTTATTATTTGTATACAGGAATGGTATTGATTTTGAGTGTTCACTCTGTATCCAGCTACACTACTGAATTTGCTTATTAAACCTAGAAGTCTTAAGTCAGGTGGAATAACAATGCCTGACCTGAAATTATACTACAAAGCTACTGTAATAAAATCAACCTGGTACTGGCTAAAAAACAGACCTGAGGATCAATGGAACAGACTGGAAGATGCAATCATAACGAAAAACCCACTCAGCTACCTAATATTTGACAAAGGGGTCAACCAAACCCACTGGAAAAAAGAAGGCCTATTTAATAAATGGTGCTGGAAAAACTGGCTTGCCTCTTGCCGAAAACTGAAAATAGACCCCAGTCTATCACCATGCACCAAACTCAGGTCAAAATGGATCACAGACCTCAATATTAAAACAGAAACTCTAAATCTATTGGAAGAGAAAGTAGGTAAAAATCTGGAAGACATAGGAGTAGGCAGAGACTTCATGAACAAAAGTGAAACTGCAAGGGAAACACTTCAAAGAATCAATAATTGGGACCTCATCCTACTGAAAAGTTTTTGTACATCTAAAGAAATCACCAGCAAAGTAAAAAGAAAACCCACAAATTGGGAAAAAATCCTAGCTGGATGTCCCTCAGACAAAGGTCTTCTATCTAGAACATACAAAGAATTAAAAAACATGTACCTGTCCAAA
>PVLD010000901.1:170346-236054 GCA_004027595.1 Dinomys branickii | reverse complement strand
TGTTCATGAACTCTCTGCCTACTCCTATGTCTTCAAGATTTTTACCTACTTTCTCTTCCAATAGGTTTAGAGTTTCTGTTTTAATGTTGAGGTCTATGATCCATTTTGACCTGAGTTTGGTGCATGGTGATAGACTGGGGTCTATTTTCAGTTTTTGGCAAGAGGCAAGCCAGTTTTTCCAGCACCATTTATTAAACAGCCTTCTTTTTTCCAGTGGGTTTGGTTGACCCCTTTGTCAAATATTAGGTAGCTGAGTGGGTTTTTTGTTGTGGTTGCATCTTCCAGTCTAAATTTTCAATGGTTTTTAAGTTTTAAAGCATTTCAACATTTTGAAAGTTTTGAAAAATTTTCCAATCTGAAAATTGTAACTTTGGACAAATATTTAAATACTTTTAACAAACCAGGTGGGGTGGCATATGCCTATAATCACAGCTCCCGGGAGGCCAAGGTAGGAGAATCACTGGAATTGAAGGTCAGCCTGGGCTCCGTAAGAGAGTGCAAGGCCAGCTTGCACTAGGTAGTGAGACACTGTCTAAAAAATAGAACAAAACAAAAGTAAATAAAACAAAATCCTCTTACCAATGATAATAAGGTGAGATTAAAAGATTCATTCCCAAAATTCTGAGGTGTCTTCCATTCCATATTCTGCATCGAAACTGCATGCTATTTTTAGTCAAAACACTGGAGCAATGTTTCTACATTAGCATAATTAATGTGTCATTACCTAAGTGAAATGAGTAACAGCATATGTAAAAGTAGTGTGAAGGAGCTCTCCTATGACTCTGTCTACAATCAAAATATGATCGCCGCTGGAAATACTTGTTGCAATAAATTTTTCAAGACTCATGTGGGATAAATTGAAAGTATCTGGTGTTATGCAGTTGACAGGATTGACTCTTTGAAAATCTATCACCAAGAAATTAATTGGATGCTGCCTAGTTATTCATAGTTGTTCTACTTATGTCATTGAGTCAACCAAAATTACTGAACCACAAAATGAACATTCTAGTTATTTGGGCAGACTCATCTGAATGGAAATGATTATGCATTGATCAAATCAGCTTCTCTAGGGCTTGGCTGCTATGAGAAGTGGAAAACCTGACCCTACCATATTTTTTGTTGAAGTATTAACTCTGCCTCTACATGTTCTCTCTAGTACAGAAAGTGAGACTGAAAGCCACTTTAAGAAGCAGTGTTTGTTCCATTTCTTCTGCTTCATTCAAATATGAAAAACTAAAAAGTAGCACGCAGTATTGCTGGAATGACAGGCTTAAAATCACCAGAAATGTCATCAGTTTTTATGACATCTTACAATCTATAAACAAAACACATTTATAATATGAAAACCTTTCATGTGAACTGGAATTTAAAAATCTTTGTTATAGCTTCCAGTGAGTATTACAGAAGCTGGACTGATGTCCCTGTGTGTTTTCATGCACACTGTCTGTTTCTATTGTTAGCCCTCTGTGGAGGGCTATATATGTCAAGCTTTAGTAAAAATATTTGCCACTGTTTTTTCCAAGTAATTACATTGGAGAAAGTAAAAGGTGGAAATTAATCTTTTTAAATGTGATTACATAACAATATTTTAAGTAAATTTAAATTGCATCCATTTTAATGTACTACTTGCAGAAGCACTTCTAAAATTTACAAAAATAACTTTTTGAAATTTACTTAGCCCTTCTTATAGTTAATATTTCCACATAATTTTAAGCCAACTGACTGTAATATTTTGTTCTTCACCAAAACTAATCAGTCATCATAACATTGGAAAAAACCTATTGATTTATAGAACAATTTTAGTAATGTGATTTGCAAATGAAACATAAGATAGAAAAATTTTAAACAAGTATCATTTGGCACATATCTGGATAACATATTAATGCCTTTTCTCTTTTAACTGCTTTATTATCTTTTATATGCTCCTCTCTTAATTATATCTTATTTTCTTTTAAAAATATATTTCTTTTAAAAATAAAAAAATGAAAATGACACATATATTCTTCAAAAAGGGATAAAACAAATTTAAAATTACGGCCCTTAGGAAACAAAGTTCTCAGCAGGAAACAGTGCAAAGACGGGCATACGTAATGAGTTACCTATGGTATATAATGAAATTTCATTTGACCCAGATATTCTGCTTCCAGATATCTGCACGAAAAATTAAGAAGATCATGCTACAGTGGGACACGCGTGCTCATGTGTACAGCGGCACGCTTCACGAGAGCTAAGTCCTGGAAGCAGCCTGTGCGCCCACCACAGAGGACTCGGTGCAGACAATACATGCACAAGTGGAGCGCTGTGCTATCCTGAGGAAAGACATGCTCCAGGGCTTTGCAGGACAATGGAAGCACCACTGGACCGCACTGCCAGGATAAATAAATCAGACAAGCTTAAGTATTGTGTAATCTTTCCTGTATGAGAAACCCAAAATATAGAGAAAATAAAAGGTACCTAATAAAATATAGGGAGATAAATCTTTTTTAAAAAGGAAAGAGGTTCCAGAAATGGAGGGGAAGGAAGAGGGATGGGAAAGGAATCGAGATGACTTCTGTACATGTGCCAACTCCCCGTAAGAGAAGTAATCATACATAGTGCAAACGTAAATTAATGACATATAAATATAAGGAAAAATTGGGGTTTGCACTTTGCAGAATTGTTACTATATTATTTTAGCATTTGTTCTTGAATTTTACTATAAAAGCTGTACAATTTTTTATATATTCAATAACTGTTGAGTACTGACTAAACCGGAGTTTTAAATTGGGCTTTAATTTTAATTCAGGCTTTCAATTTTAAAAACGAAAGAAAAATATAATTTCCCTATATCATGTTTAATTTTATTTTACAAATACTTTATGAAGGTCTTTTCACAGAAATATGTTTTATAAATTTTTCAGATGATATTTCTGGTGTTTCAGTAATAGAAAGAAAATAAAATTAAACAAGGATAGAACTACTTTCAATAAAAAACAGATTCTTGGTTCTTTAGTGTCATCTGCCCCTAGCGATTGTGTCTTCTTGCCCTACTACTTTCACAATTTATTGCAAAGGAGTATATCAATAAAGTTTAGAAATATGTTATGGCCTGATTAAAATTTTTGAATATGTAATCCTCTCACCTGTAACCGGTATGCCAGAGAATTAAGAGGACACGTTATCTGAGCAACCCTTGAAAACAGAAAATTCTAGTTTGTTGTGTGTGTGCATATCTTGGGACATGTAGGCTAAAGAAAGTCACTTATTATTTCTTAAAATTAAAAAATAATTAAAACACATACAATATGACGTGATGATCTGTATGACCACATAAGGGAAAGAATCATTGAATTTGGACCTTTAAAATGATTTTTGATCTTATTTTTGACCTTTAATTATTTTATTAGTTGATGTGCTAAAATTCTTTCCACAGACCACATCTTCTAGGGTAGAATATTTTGTACAGTATAAGTAAGTTAATTTGAAAAAAATGGCTTGACAAAGACATAATGCAATATATTTTTTAAGTTAAAGAAAAAAATTAATCAAAATTTATATAATAAAGAATTAGAAGGGAAGAGATCGAAAGTTTCAAACACAAGGAAGTGTAAGGCTGCCTTTAAGAACCCCAGGGAAGGAAGAAGTTCCAGCGCGCCACACACTCTGGAAAGGGCTGTCAGAAGAATGGTGGCAGACGCTGTGTGGGAACTGTTGTTCCTCACCATGCGTGCTGTGCTTGAAACTTCGAACACCAAGTTCAAATAAAAGATTCTACTACTAAAAAAAAGAAAAACAGAAAAGAAATATGTAAGGAGAAAGAAATGGAAGACCTTGACTTGATTATTGCACTTTGTGTTTTTAGTTATACCTGTCTTCACCATAAATATGTATAATGCAGTCCATGAACAATAATGAAAAAGAATAATGATAAATTAGTAAATTTAACATGTTGATACACACTGTATCATTCATTGTTTGGTGCTATAAAAATATGCAATTGGGAAATTAGGACCTTTACATTATTTTTTATCTTGATTATTTTTTACCTTTAATTATATTGCTTATTTGTAGATGTGCTAAAATTCCTTCCACGGACCACATCATCTAGGATAAAACATTTTAGCATCGAGATAAATTTGTTTGTAGTTGTGAAAATCTCACAGAAAAGTGCTGGCAAGTTCCCTCGTTCGGTAAGGTTGGAGCGCTGTTTCTTCTCATAGTAGAGTATGGCAGGGTGGAAGGGTCTGATGTGGTGCAGGTTTCTCACACTTCCTTACCCGCATTTACAAGCAAAGAGTATTCGTGGCACAATCACCTCTGAGCAGCGTCGCATGTTTCTATCTCACTGTGGTAACACCTCAATTTAGCAAGAGAAACATTCCAACCACAGAATAACTTTACGTGTGTAAAGGACAAAATTGCCAAAAGTAATGAAATATTTCAAACAAACTTTTGTACTGCTGTCCCACTGTCAAGGAGCTGATCTGATGTTTGTGGTTGCTTTTTTATCCAGTTCTGTTTATCTCAGCTGCCAACAGCTATGGCTCAGTAGCACATTAGTCATTTGTAAGATTCAGATCTCTGAGTTTATTTCTATTTTAAACTAATTTCCACTGTTTACAGAAAAAGTTATAAAAATAGACCAAGATCATGCTCATCCTAGTTTTTGTCAGTGTTTAAATAAAGTCCCAAGTTTAATTACTTTTCACTCTGATGCCATCCCCAAAATTTTGTAAAGATGATCAGCTCTAACACAATTCCGTACTTCTAAATTCTGGAGCAAGTGGCCTGTAGTAAGAAGCAACATTTCCTTCTGATCTTCAGTTACAATCTTTATCTCAGCTTTAGGCTGAACTTTTTCTGAAGATACAAACTTAACTTGGACTTGCTTATTTCTTCAAATTCCATGTAATCCTGAGGCTGAGCAGTTTGTTTACTCCTAATACAGTAGTTTTAGAACTTCTTATACTATCAACAAACTTGAATTTTTCTACTGTAAATTGTATGTCATTACAATTCTAGTTAGTAGCAGATCATTGCCATGAATTTACCAAACAATTCTTCACCTTCAGTGGTCAGCATTAAACTTCTAGCTGTATCTTTTCATTTCTTTAGCAACAAAAAACAAAAGGTAAAGCTGTGCAAAAGAACGCTACTTAAACGAACAACTTGGAGAGCAGGTATGTATCTCAGCAGTAGAGCATGTGCTTCCCATAGTTTCGAGTTCTCTCACCCTTGCAAAGAACAGAAAGCAATCCCTGTCAAAATAGAGTGAAAAAAATTAAAGCAAACCAGAAGAGGTTTGAAAAATATGAAAATAAATAGAGTGCATCATTTAGAAATTCTTTAAAACTGAAGTATTCACGAGATGCTTTTAAGTATAATCACTTGTATTTAGCTATATTGTCAACTTGGACTCACTAACACAGAATGTAATCAGTGCTGGAGGTGGCTGGAAACCATTGGAGAGCTGCTGTGAGAATCAAGTAAAGACTGCAGTTCCAGAAGGAGTGGTTCAAAACTAATTGTGCCATTTTTGTCAGATTGCAAGCAAATGATGATTGATATTTCCCACTGGATTTGAATGAAAAAGAAAACACCATCCACAAATAAAACTTTTCTCTAATGTAAATATTTTTCATTTTTAAACTCTACATTGCTCCTGAAGACATGTTGAATACCTAATCATCAGATATCAAAGCACATATTTCCTTATTTTACTTTATTTATTTATTCAATTTTGAGTCCTTCTTAGGGTCAAAGCCAAGGCTACTGGCATTCTAGGCCACTGCTTTACCACTGAACCACGTACTGAAGACTGTTTGTACTGGAAAAATAATGTTATATTGACAGAAAGGTCAAGGATGATCTTAAAAAGTTATCGAACAACTGTGATAATAGAATGCATTTACTATTTCTATTACACAAGTTCTTAACCATTGAAATAATAAATTTGTTTTAGGAATGGAAAGAAACTAAAATAGTGCAACAAAACTTCTCTTGTATACTGAGACAATAGGTTCCATAATGCAAATGAAGAAGGATGTAATATTTTAAGATAGTGAATAAAGGTAATATTTCTATAAAATAGATAAAAGAAAGGAAAAAGCATTAACTTACCAACCGAATGATGTTTTATAGTCAGAGGATATCTGGATACTGTGTATCAGTATATAGAGAGCAGTGACACTAAAATTCTTGAACAATTACTGTTTAGAGGATATATTTTGTCCAATTTTAAACTAAGGAAATTTTAGGATTTTCTGGCATATGTAAAAGTGTTAATGACTATAAATGTGACTCACCATGTGAAAGCCTAACACTAAAACCCTCATGTTTTTTCATTCCCTTGCTTAATGCTATGTAGGTCCTGATATACAGGTGTGTTTGCAAATATTACTATTTCATTTCTGGTCATTGTATGATCATTTTTTTCTGATACATCTGTGTGATGCCAACTTGCTTTGAATATTCTGATTTGAAATGCTTATTGTTCCACTTATTTTTTAATCAACAGTGTATAAAATGTTAAAATACATCATATTTTCTATAACATATGAACATAACTTTTTGTCAGTGCCAAGCAACTGCCTATTCAATAGACAAGACCTATTGTCATCTTTAGACTTACTGGGTTACTCTTATTTAATTTAATGTACAAAATATTCTAGTAATGCAATATTTACTCTACCTTGCAAAGAGTTCACTAGTGCAACTCAGCTTTCAAGTTGAGTTATAAAATTTGAATATTTGACAGATCTTCTAGGAAGTTACTTAAAAGATACAATGATTTCTTTTTCATTTCTCTCTTCCCCTCCTCTTTCTTATCTATGAGATGTGTTTGGAAATGGCAGCGGTGCCCTAAAAACATCGGCATGGTTATCATTATAGTAGGTGAGCAGTGGAAGAAGCTGCAAAAAGCCTAATTAAGTAGCTGAGCAGAACTGGAAGACAATATAGAAATGCACTATGTATACTTGGCTGCCTATACATGGGCTTCTTATCTCGGAGAGGGGCATATTTCTATTTTATGTGAGTCACTTGTTTGTATTTTTGTATTTAAAAATAGTAATTTTTTAAATCATTTGCATGTTTAGTAATTGAGTTGAATATGTATTATTTCTATACATTTCTCCTCCTAACACAGTTTTTCTTTTATTCATATTTCTCAACATGGTGCGTTAGTTGAAAAATACATAACAAATATTAATATATTTTTATTAGCTAGTGGCAATACATAGAATTTCTTTGTTATGCTGTAGAGCTCTATGTGTTTGATAAATGGATAATGTGGTATATCTCTCATGATGTTATGATGCAGTGTAGCTTCACTGCTCTAAAAATGTCTGGGCTTCCTAACCATGAGCAGGGTATGTTGTTCCACTTATTGAAATCCTCTTCGATCTCCTTTTTCAGAGTACTGTAGTTTTTACAGAATAAATCTTTCACATTCTTTGTTAGGTTGATTCCTAAGTATTTCAATTTCTTGGTTGCTATTGTAAAAGGTATGGTTTCCTCAATTTCTCTCTCAGTCTGTTTGTTGTTCGTGTACAGTAATGCTATTGATTTTTGGGTGTTGACTTTGTATCCAGCTATGCTGCTGAATTTGTCAATTAATTCAAGGAGTTTTCTTGTGGAGTTTTTGGGGTCCTCCATGTATAGTATCATGTCATCTGTAAATAGTGATAGTTAGACTTCTTCCTTTCCTATCCTTATTCCTTTTATTTCTCTCTCTTGTCTGATTGCTCTGGCTAATGCTTCCAGAACTATGTTGAATAGGAGTGGTGACAATGGACATCCTTGTCTTGTTCCTGACTTTAAAGTGAAAGTTTTCAGTTTATGTCCGTTTAGTATGATGTTGGCTGTTGGTTTGTCATAGATGGCTTTGATCAGATTAGTCATTCGAGAAAATGCAAATAAAAACAACATCGAGATTTCATCTCACCCCAGTTAAGACTGGCCAGTATGAAAAAATCATCCAATAACAAATGCTGGCGAGGCTGTGGAGAAATAGGGACTCTATTACAATGCTGGTGGGATTGTAGACTGGTGCAACCACTGTGGAGAGCCGTTTGGAGATTTCTCAGCAAACTCGGTCTAGAGGTTCCATTCAAACCAGCTATTCCCCTTATGGGTATTTTCTCAGAAGATCTGAAAACATCATATCACTCGGATATATGTGCACCCATGTTTATAGCAGTGCAATTTGTAATAGCTAAAATGTGGAAGCAACCCAAGTGTCCATCCACAGAAGACTGGATTAAAAAACTGTGGCATTTTTATATAATAGAATATTATTCAGCTATAAAGAAAGACAGCTTTCGGGACTTCGTAGGCAAATGGTCACAGTTGGACACCATACTCGTAAGTGAAATAAATCAGCGGTACATGTGCAGGCAATGTATTGTATCACTGGTGTAAGAACCTGCGGGTGGGAATATAAACTAAGAGACATGAAGGAAATCTGTTCAAAAGCAAAGAACAGATGGGATGAGGGAAAGGAGAAAAGAAAGAGGCAAAAATGTATGTATGTAATATGTATATACATATGTGCAGGAGGGCTAACATGGTTCTACTACTGTATTATGTCACTTAACGCTAAGGAATAGTTGATGGCTGGTTATTCAATGAATCCTGTATGTCTGTATGTGTTATCCTGAGCACACACTTTGAAGATATCAATATGCAATGCAGCAACTATTGTTGGTTTTCTGTTGCTTTGTCTATAATTCAATTCTGATCATACTGTTATTGTACTACTTTGTGTCTCTTTGTTAATGCTTTCCGGTTTCTTTTTTTTTTTTTCTGTTATTGAGATGATTAATTGTTTGACCAATTTTGCATGTCTGTGTTTGTGTTCATGAATATACACTTCGAAGTTATCAATAGGTAAAGCAACAACCATTGTTGAGTCCCTGTCACCTTGTCTGTAAATCAATTTTGATTGTACTATTTCTTATGCTACTTTGTGTCTGTTTGTTAATATGTTTTTGTTCTTTTACTTTAAAAAAAAAAATGTCTGGGCTCTCTGTGCTCATCTCTGCCTCCCTCCTACTCCCTCACTGGCAGGCACTGAGCACACCACTGCCTGTGCTGCTGCCCTTGCTAAATGGTCATATCCACCACAATCCCACACGGCTTGCAGCCATTTCTCGCTAACTTGTTTCATTTAGCAGAATCCATATAAGTTGCCCCCTGTCTTTTCATATCTGCGTGGCTCATTTCATTGCTGAGAAATATTCCACTGAATTGCTACAACACACATTCCTTACCCGTTACCTATTGAGACGCACCCTCACTCCTTGCAATGCTTGGCACATATAACTGTGCTTCCTACTCCTTCCTCTTGTCCCTTTCAACATTGCTGCCACTTTACCTCTCCACAGACTGTTTACGAGTAAATACATCATAATAATAACTTACAATGAGCAGATTGCCGACTCAGATCAACTAAGGAAAAGAAAATTTGTTTTCCTTTATAGTCACTTATTCTTTCTCTAATGCTGTTTGTTTGTTTGTTTGTTTGTTTTTAAAGTAGAAACACATTTCTAAACTATGCCATATTCCTACTGGCTGAAGAATCACCCAAAAGTTTCGTGGAAAGAAAATTTCCTTTCAACACAATTTTATTTGACTGAAAAAAATCTGTATTTTTTTTAATCTTTAAAGAATTATTTTTGGATAAATGTATCCTACAAGTTATCATTTTTAGATATTTTACTTTTCAGGTAGACTTTGGAAATTATCAAGTTCATTATAAAATTCATTTGGAATATTAACTGACATTTTTAGAAATGTATAAATTGTTACATTATTATAAATGCACATTAAAGTTTCCTGTTTACTAATAACATCTGCATTAATGTTTTTCCTTGAACAATTTAGCATGTGTTCTTATAATTATGGGTTCTTTTTATTTTAAGGTAGGTTAGTAGTTGCATTTTCAATTTGATTTTATTATGAAATGAACCTTTTTCATTATGTTTAATAGCTTATTGCTTGGATGCAGAAAAATATATATTGATTTTTGCTTGTAGACGTTGTATCTGGCTCCCTTGTGGAGCTTTAATGTTATATCTAATTGCTTTCCAATTGGATTGCCTGGGATTAGAAAATCCCAATTTTTTTCTGTTGTTGAGAGGATTAATTGTCTGACCAATTTTGCATGTCTGTATATGGGTTCATATATTTACACTTCGAAGATATCAATATATAAAGCAATAACCACTTTTGAGATCATGTCACCTTGTCTGTAGATCAGTTGTGATTGTACTATTTTTTATGCTAATTTGTGTCTGTTTGTTAATATGTTTTTGTGCTTTTATTTAAAAAAAAATGCTTCTGCTCACCCACACACAGGCCTTCTATGAAACCTATATAGTTAAATGAAATCACAATAAAAGAGAGTGGCTGAGTTTACTGTTACCTGCAAGAACTACCTTCTATGCTCCTGCAAATTCCTGTGAAGGCTTTAGACCCAAAAATAGGAACAACTCACCATCTCTTTCTTAATTCACAGGTATTTTCATTATCTCTGCCTTATTTCCAATACCATCTTGGTTCATCATTTCTATCATCCTATTTTAAATCATTCATGGATAGCAATTTGCACTAATATACTTCTGAGAATCCAATCTCCCAGGACACATATTCAACCAACCCCTTTCATTATGCTTACTGCAGATTAACTCCAAAATCAATTATTTCTTCCTAGGTCTTTATCTTGTTACAACATAGACTCTGTCCTTGTTGTGGGGGATCATGCCTAACTCACGTTTTCATTGACATTGGATGACTCTCAATAAATGACTTTTATCAAACACTTCTGGCTTTTTATTTTTCTTTAATTGAAATCCCTCCAAGAGTTTTCCACACACACACTCCACTACAATATTTGGGCCCATGACAATAGACATGAATGACTGCAAGTGTATTTGTGTTAGATAACTCTCACCATAAATGTGACAGCAAGATTACCAATGGCAAGGAACATGTTTGTTCACTTCATTACTGTATATGAATGGATACTAGAGCATGTAAAATGTATTCTCTTTATATTATTTTTGTTTTTAAAATTTCTTTGACAATTGTAAATAGATTTAAATTTATATTTACCATGCACATACTTTTTTCAAATTAACATAAACCATTCTTTTGGTATGTTATGTTATTTTTCAATGTGTATTTTAAACACTGGTATTGTTAGATGTAGACAACTGAAATTGCTTCTCAGAAGTCACTGTTACTCTGATATTTGATAGAGAGCTACTTCACTTTTCTCCATTATTTGAATTTATAGCCTTGCAGAATAAGGCTCTATTTTATGTAAATATTATAAATTACTTAGTCTTAACAGTCTTAAACTCCAGTGGTCTGAGATTGACATATACTTTCATTTCCAAAAATAATAAGGTAGAGATTAATTCTGGCAAACATGGTTTAAATCCTCAGTTTAAATGTGAAGAAAACATAAACACATGAATTAGATGAAAGGTATAAAGTAATGCAGGTGAATACAAGTTTGGATAAACAACATTGAAAATAACTTAAAATAATGAGGGGAAAGTTGAAGAAAATTATGAGCACTCATCTCTAATAGTTCAATTAGATGTTCCTAAGAGATATGATGAATCTAGCCATTCTGATGAATAAATCCCTTACAATGAAAATGCATTTCACTGAGAAGTTAAAACCTCCTTTTCTACTCTGTATTGTCCTTGTGCTTAAAGTTTATCTGTACTCATTGCCATCTGGTTTTCAACTATTATCAGGTACAAGTAATTGTTTCATTTTCACATATCTCAAACTCTTTTTTCTGTGTTTTCCTGGAAAACAGATCCTGGAAATATAAAGGTAAATTTCTTTAACTTATGTATATTTTCAGATTAATACAGAGCTGCATTAGGATCCAACTGAGCACACAAAGAAGTGGCACAAAAGTCAGGCGCTTTATATTTTAAATTTTAGTAGATCCCAAACTGCTCCTTAGAAACAAATTCCTAATGCTTCCACTTCCTCACCACATTGGCGCTATGGGTATTGAATTCTGCGAGGAGATGAGGCAAAAGTAACGGATTCCTGCATGGATTAAACTCTTTCGTACTGAAGAGAATCATTTTTGGACCTCCTCCCCCCCATGTTAGCATGTCTTTATACACTATTTTCAATTATTTTATAAGTGTAAATACTGTATGTCTTGTATTAGCTTTTGTTCTGTTTAAACTAAAAGAGCAATTTCTGTTATCTTAAGTGGAATCATGAATATAAATGTAGTAATATTTTGCTATGTATCACCCTTTGAATAAGAACTAAAAACTCGCTCTTTCACATCAGACAGAAAATAAGAAAAGGAGAAAACTCATAGAAAGATTAAAGAGCTCATTTGGATAAAATGCAGAAGTATATTTTAAATATATTAACATGGAGACAAATGTTTTGCGATATTCTGATATAGTGATAAATTAGCCCTTTTACGATCACTTTTCAATATTGTCATATAGAGATTGAAAATATTTGTGTTCTATAAACGTAGGAAGGACTGGGGGTATCGCTCAGTGACACAGCACCTGCCTGGCAAGCACAAGGTCCTGAGTTCTATTCCCAACAATATATAGATATAGGTAGATAGATAGATACGTAAAATTTACTTAGATTACCATAGAGTACATCAGATCATCCATGTACCTAACAATTTACTATGTATATCAGGGACAAAAAACAAGTAGATCTTTCATAAAAATAAATATCTTAGTTTTGTCATTTTTTTATTGGTCATGAAGGTCATCTTAACTATTTATCTGAAAGGTGGATGAATTTGGTCCTTTGATACCACATTAGATATGACAGATAGATGCCAGGATCTTGTGTATAATGAGCAAAGAATTGCAACTATACATCCAATGCTAAAAGAACAGAGGATAAATGTATGCAGATTGCAGAAAGATGTGCTCAAGGAAGGTCTGTGCCTGCAAAAATGTGGCACTAATAGAACTCTTGTGCTGGCATGACAGGAAAGTAAACAGCACACACACAGTTAAGTCTAGCTTTGTGATTTAGATGATGTGCACCCCCACCCCGATGATGTCTCCCATTGGTTCTGTGGGTATGACTGACAGGAATGATTGAAGGGTGCTGAAGCATCTTCAGGTGCTTCTAGTGTGCAGGACTTTCCAAGAATTCATTGTGACTACATCACGTACATGAGATGCAGTCCACACTTAGGAACCCTTAATGACGTTTGAGTATAGAAAATGTTGCTGACGATCAGGCCACAAGATCCAACACACTTGTGCTGTGGTCTGCTGCTTTAGAGATTTCCTGAGTCTTTGTGACTTTATCTTTGCTTCTTTTAGAGCAATGGAAGGAAGCTTGGCTCTGAGGTGCCCAAATGTAAGTGAACAGACAGAATGGTCTCCAGGCCCAATCGTGCCATCGTTATTACTTGTCTAGGAAACAGTTTTGGGGAATATAACGTTGCACTGAAAATAGATTTCGGTGAGCAGGCTTTTCTTTTACACACAAAAGACAAAATTACTTGTAAAATTAAGACCTATTTAGCGTATTTTTTTGTGTTTTTGTGTAACCTTATTATTTTTCTCACCAATAACAGCAACCAGTGTTATTAGTGGTACAATGTACTTTAACATTTCTGACACTATTTTATTGCATTCTATGCTAGCGTTTTAAACCACAAGCCCCTTTAAAATAAATTACTTTTCAGACGGACAAATGATATAGTATATAGAAAATTCTCATACAATTCAAGACATGCAACCAAAACAAGTTTTTTACTTCAACCAAACAAGTTTTTTACTTCAACATAATCATCAATGCTTTATCATCCAGAGTGTAAATAGAATTACTTTGAAAAATGTAATTATACAATATTTAAAATTATGTGATTGATAACTGAATGCCCAATATTTGATATTTAAGTATTATATTAAATTACTCTAAATAATATGAATATTATATTCTATGAAAACATAACTTAAAATGCATCTCAGAGTTTAGTTAATTTGTCCTAACTATGACATCACATGGGTAAAAAGAAAGGAAAAAATAAATCCCTGAAATAAGGATTTGGCATACACAATATTTGGCTCTAGTAGTCACTATCAGCAAGTAAGGTAAATTTTATTTTCCTTGTTGTTACAGCCTTTGCTTGGTGTTGGCTTTAGCCCTGATGTATTAGCATAGAAATACAGTAATTATATTTGAGGGCCCATGAATAAACATAGAATGTAAAACAAGCTATAACTTGGTTTCTAAAGAAACACTATTGTCACTTGCCTGACTACTCAAGATTGCAGGAGAATTCCAAGAGGAATTGATAAATGTCATCTATTAAATTTCCAAGGGACAGATTTCACCACAAAGCATTACTCATGTATTGTACAAGTGAGAATGGCTATGGCAGAATATCAAAATCAAATTCTCTTCTTGGATTTTACATGCAGACATTAGGCCTTGATTACCAAGGCACCAAGCAGTCTTGTCCAAATTAGAGAAATAGGAAGACAAGTTTCAAGGCTCCAAAAATAAAATTATTTAATTAGTAGTTTTCTCCATGCATAAGACAGGAATGAATAAAGTCTTCCTAGGATGTTGATCGTAATAAATTAGGCCTTAGATGCACCAGCAACTCAAACATTAAGCCTGTGAAGCATCTAAGAAACCCAGGGCCACAGGTAGTAAAATTGCTTGGCAAAATAAGCCGAGAAAGCTAGAAGGCAAAGACTAAGTGTGACCAGGTAGTTGCTCTGGGAAAGGCTCGCCAGTTAAATGTTTCCCAGGTCCTTCTTGGTTCAAATAAAAAGACTGAAGGAGACAAAAGTGGTGTCAAAAGTTTATTTGAAAAGCAGGGGGTGAAGGAGTAAGGAACCGGCTCTTCAGAGCCAACTTGGGCGGAACACAGGAGAGAAGGAGAAGCAGAGCAAAAGCATAGGTCCTCCCTGAGCTGGAGGGCAGAGTGGGGACTGTGAAGAGGCACAGCGGTGGGCTCCGCGGCAGGACAGACTCAAAAGTCTGAGTCCTTTCGTCATCTGCATCTCCTCGGAACGCATGATAAGCTCTACCTGTAGGGTCCTGGGGACCATCCGGTGCATCTTGGTACCTTGTAATAAATAGGTTCTGCTTCCTTCTCCAGCCAGGTTTGCCAGATGCTACCTTCTATCTCAAGGAAAGTCTTTGAGGAAAAAAAAATTTTTTTTAAAGCGCACATCTTACATGTAAATGTTTTAAAGTTATCATTTTAAAGGTATGTAGGGTCAGAGTGCATAAAAATGCCAAAAAAGTGTGCTATCTACAAAAATATATCTTTAAATATATAGGCAGAGAGAGTTTTAAAGTAGAAAGAATGGAAAAAGATATACCAAAAAGAACGTCACTCTGATGGTTTCTTAATGAAAATGTCCCCACAAGTCTTAAGTGTTTGTGGAGCGGGGGAGGCGGCGGAGTGGTTCAGGTGAACAGCGTCCTCATCACGGTATCGATCTACTGATGTGCTTACATCCGGATGTGCTGTTAGGAAGAGGGGCCTGGCCAGGAAAGGGAGGCCAGTGGGGACCTGACCCGAAGGAGTTTCTGTTCAGCAGCTCCGAGCTTCTCCTCTGGTTCCCGCCACCGTGCAGTGAGCAGCTCTCCTCCTTGCTTTCTCTCGCCCCTCCACCATGCCACGTCTGGCTTGGAATCACCCACCAGGCCCTAGGCCCTCAAGACCCATGAGACAGAATAAACCTTTTCTCCTTTAATTCCAGATGTGTGGCATTTTGTCACAGCGGAAGGGATGTGACTGATACATTAATTAAAAATGATTTTGAGAACCATGCAAATTAAAACAAGAGTATTGTAAAACAAGGAACTATTGGCAATGAATTATTGTTTAATGAAAAAGGCATCAACTTATCAAAGGAATAGCAAGGATCTTCCCTGGGAAGATACAAAGGCCAGTTCTGGAACTTAGAAGGTTTGCACCAACGAGATGAAGGACCTGTGCGTGCAGGCTGAGAGATCTGCAATGGAACCAGGAAGCGACACTCAAGGCAAGGACCAGAGCTCCCACAAAGAGAACTGCAGCCGCCCTCAGCAGCAGTGAGAACCAGAGCTCCTCTGATGACAACACATGGGTTCATAGCAGGAAAACCAGCACTACAAGCTTCTCCAGGAGAATCAACAGCGTAGGATCATAATTTTCCCTTGCTTTCTTTTCTCTTTTCCCTCATCCCAATTGTTCTTTACTTTTGAGCAGTTTCATTTCACAATATATATCATACCTCCTAATTTTATTCACTCTTCCAGGTTCTTACATTACTGAGGCAATATGGTGTTTACACATACTGATTTATTTCACTTATGAGTATTGTCTCTACTTGTGACCACTTACCTATAAAAGCCTAGAGTTTATCTTTATAGCTGAGTAATATTCCATTATATATTGGACTGACTTGTGTAAAATAAAATTTGGGG
This sequence comes from Dinomys branickii, assembly GCA_004027595.1. Taxonomy (NCBI): domain Eukaryota; kingdom Metazoa; phylum Chordata; class Mammalia; order Rodentia; family Dinomyidae; genus Dinomys; species Dinomys branickii. The sequence goes on along the minus strand of PVLD010000901.1, from coordinate 219,608 downwards.
GACACAGCTAACAAGATAAGTGTATAGTATTAATGCTATATTAGAAAGGGGTAAAGCTTCCAAATCAACTGTTAGGGAATTCAAAGAAAAAACTAGAAGTGGGAAGGCACAAGAAGTTTTTATTTTCACAATACATTCATTAAATATTTCAATTTATATTAAGACAGGGTAAACATATCTGTATGAGTATATATTCAAGCAATGTAGGTAATTAAGTAAAAAATAAGGAAAAGATATCTTGCTTCTATAGTGACAACCTCATATTTTTATAAATGAAAATTATAGATCATGTGTCATTACATCTGGTGAAATACATGAAATATGCACAAATTAAGTAATTTAAATTCGCATGAATTTAAAAATCACAAATATAGCCATTATATTTGTTGGGGAGCACTACAAAGCAGCTCTGAGCAGGATTTAATATTAACCAATTGGTTTTTCATATTTACTTGGGAGTTGTCTGAGTCTTAGGCACCTTGTCTGCAGATGGGCACCTGATTCCTAGTAAATGAACCTCTATGAGTCACTGGTTACTGCTGAGGCCTGTATTGGCCTCTGACGCTGTGACGCCTCAAGGAAAAGGTGACTGCAGGTGAGGATGTCTGGCTCCTACTTTCATTAACTTCAAGGCAACTATGGGTAATCCTGTGTGATTGAATTTAAATGCAGTGGTTTAGAATCCGGCATCTCTCAAAAGTACCTTGTATCTTAATCTCCTTCATTCTTTTGCTGTGCCGCTTTTGGAATTTGTGTCTCCAACATCTGTGCTTTGAAATGTCTACTGTGGTGGGATTAAGAAATAGAGTGGTTGGGGAGTGATTAGGTAGTGAGGGGCTTACCAGCAGGGATGAAGGAGTTTCCTTGTGAAAGGGCTTTGAGAACTTTTTTGCCCCTTGTGCCACATGAGAAAACTTACAAGGTGCTATGTATGAGAAACAGACCTGCAACAAACACTGAAGACCACTGTCTTTCTGTAAGTCATTTCTCCTATTACTGAAACACAGAAGGAAAAGGGTAAGCAATGGGACTGAGAGGGACAGGGACACAGAAGGACAGACAGAGACGGACAGAGACAAAGACACAAAGAGAGGAGAGAGCAAGAGAGAGGGACTGTACGCCCTTCTGGGTGACACGCTCAGTGACGCACTGTTTTAGACCGGGTCTCCCTGACAGCACCTATGCTGTGCCCGTAGTTTAATTACCAGCCAAAAGTCCTGTCTAGGAGTACCCGAGGTCTTCGGGGGAACATTCTTCGCTGTGGACTTGCCAGCCCCAGAACCGTGCACGCTGTATTTTGATGTTTTAATACATTACTCAGTCTACATCGTTTTGCTGTAATTGACTGAATTCACCGGGGCGCTCTGTGACCAGGATACGTTGTCTCGCCAGGCACCAGTATTTGTCCCAGTTTAGTCTTCGTGGATAGGGAAGTTGGAGGGAGGGGCAGTGGAAGCGGAGCTGTACCTGCCAGTTTATTAAGATCGATGTCCCAGGCACACAAAAGTAACTGCAGATCCAGTACTTCGGTCTGTAAAAGCTGAATATTTATAAAATACACTCCCTGACAAGCTCAAGGACACAAGACATTAAAACTTCAACGCTCAGCAAAAATCTTATATTTGAACTCCTTTTCTGGTTCTTAGAATTTTAACTTGCTTTTCCACTTTTCTAAACAAACTGCATGTTTTTAATGTCAAAAATTAAAATGCCGAAATATATAAGTAAAATATATAACTCATATACTTTCAAATCACATCAGGCAACACACAGAATTCTGTGTGCATTTGCAGGATTTTTCCTCATTATGTCTGGGAAGCACTTCACAGGATGCCAGGTTGGCTTCTCCGCTAATATTTACATATCCCTTGATGCCTTAGGGGACACTTAGAAGCCACTTCTCTATCGCTCAGGGATCGTACTTATCTCTAGTTTACTAAATGACTCCACTATATCTGTTGCCCTATGTTTGACTGATGACACAGATTACCTGTAAGTACTTAGAGGAAAGTATATATATATATATATATATATATATATATATATATATATATATATATATGTGTGTGTGTGTGTGTGTGTGTGTGTGTGTGTGTGTGTGTGTTTATAAGCAGCTCCATGTTACAAACACGTTGCAAGACTTTTCTGTTCCAGTGCTTTCAAACTTAATGTGCTTGTCCTGCTCTTCAACTAGAGCTTACATTCAGATATAAATTAGAGTAAAAGGGCATCCACACATTTTCTTGCCTCATTGCCAAAAGCATTATTTTGGTTGAGTAGAAGGAGCTAATGCTAATGTGTATCTTTTTTTAAACCATATTTTGTCACTCAGTTTGCAAATGTGCTTAGAAAATAATGTAAGACAGCACACAGTGACTTAGAATGGCCAACATGCATCAAAACAGAGTAACAGACTCTGAGAATAACTGGTAAGACCAAGGAATGACAAATTATAACCTACGAAAACAAAATTTGGTCAGAAATTAATTACTGAGATGGCAAGAAATGTTACTTGGCCTTGGTTAAATCTTATTGTGTAAATTATTATTATATAAATATTTTCTAAGAAATATTTTTCTAAAATGCGGAAAATCTAAAGTACAATTTTAAAAGAGTATAAAGTTACAAGATACTAAGTCACAATTAAACATATTCGTAAAATACAATGCACTCTTACACTATGGAAAATAGACATTCTTGGCTGTATTTGATGAAACATACTATACTTATCATATTTAGTTTCAGTAAATAGTTCTGGTTTCTTTTTGATAGTATTTTGATAAATTCATTTTTCTCTGAAATTTATTTATACTCTGCTCATTTTCTAATTTTTAACCTATAAAATATATTTCCACTTAATTATTTTTCCTGCTCTAATATACCATTTGTTTCTTTCATTTTCATGTTTTCCGTTTTCATTGCTTACTAGCACACCTTTGCATCCCATACCGATGACGTTCCCTGTGAGAGCTGGTATGTGCACAAAACACGTTTCAATTCTTTTCACCGTCGTCCCTCTTTCTGCCATTCCCTTCATCTTTTGATTCCTTTTGCATTGGTAAAAGATTTACTTCCTATTAATTTTGGGGGGCAGTTTGTTGGTTTTATTTAGACACAAATATAACTTGTGCAAGGCCATCTGCTTGTTTCCTTCACTGGTAGCCTGGGTTTGGGATGGGTGACTTCCATGGCCAGCTGGGCCACGCTGCCCACCGCGGCCTCGTGATTCCTAAGGAAACTGTGTGAGCGATCTGAGCACAGTGAGATTTCCCGCTAGCTCCTCGACTTTGTGCACCAGCCACTTCCAGAAGCCACCAGGAGGCAAGGGTCTTTTTCTTATTCCCATAACCTATGTTGGGTATCAAGATCTGGACCTTCAACTTCCTTACACCTTCTGGGTTTCCGCCAGTTGGGCTTCAGTTTGGCATCTGTGTCTGTATGGTGCTGGGTGAACTCCTTGGTCCTCTTTCTGATGATTCTGGTATTCTGGAGGCATCTGAGGCCCGCCATGATACTTTTAAGAAGAGGGCAGGTCTGGCTGGAGAAGGATCTGGGGAAGGGGATTGCTACTAACCACCCAAAGGCTGTCGCAGGCTCTCTCCCAGTCACCAAGGATCAGACAAGCTGAGAACGCAGTGTGTGCTCTGCTTCGCATGTTTTGCCTCCTGTTTCCTAACCTGGCAAGGATGCTGGCACTCTGCATACCATCCCATGAGGTTTCTATCATTTATTTTGGTCTCTATGACTATTTTGAGTTGTCACGAAAGAGAATCTAGGTGATATTTATGTATGGTGTCTGATTTGTTTCCTAAATCTATTTCCTATAAATGACTCAGCTTATTTTTCTTTATGGAAGACTAGTACCACATTGTGTACATTTTCCTTATCCATCCATATTTTGATGGACATATAGGCTGTCTCCAAAATTTAGCTATAATAAATTGTGCTGCTAAAAACTTGGGTATGTGTGTGTTGCTCTTATATGCTATCTTTAATTCTTTTGTGAAGATATTTTTCTTCATATATTAAATGACCTACTTAATCTTTCAAAGAATCTATACAAAGGAGTCTTTGTATGTCTAATCATTATTGCACTTAAATAGACAAACACATTTTTGTAACATTTGTCCTTAAAGATACTTTTCAGTATTCTGAATTTGTTAGTAAACATCCACTCTTAGTATTATCATTCTTTATTTATACAGAATTTGACAGTTTTTTATTGATGGGCTTTTCATTGTATTCTTTAAACGAAATGTCTGTGTAATTACTGTGGTGGTCTATAAATATATTTTTTAATTAAACACTGTGGTAAGCAATTGGTACCACTGTTTTTTTCTTATGTTTTTTATATAAACATTTGTAATGAAAAGTAAATTGTATATTTTTTTCAATTGGTGATCTATTCTTTTTTTCTTAAAGGAATTTTCTGATATTTTTCTCTACTGCACTGTTGTCAGAATTTGCAAGTTAGGGGGCTGGGGATATAGCTCAGTGGAATAAGCGCTTGCCTAGCAAGCGCAGGGTCCTGAGTTCGATCCCCAGTACTGCAAAAAAAAAAAAAAAAAAAAAGAATTTGCAAGTTAGGGACATGTTCTATGTCTCAACTTTTCTGTGTGGGTCACATTCTGGAGAGACATGATTTTCCATTTGTTAGTTATTCTTAAGTTATTTGCATGTTTGTCTTTCTTTACAATATTGATATGAATAATAATATTCTTCACAACTTCTCAGTTCATCTTGTTCAAAAATTGCCTTCATAAGTATATAATGTAGAATGCTTCTTTTATTATTTTTGGATAATAGCATTCATGCTATTTATCTTCATGTGCAATTCTCCAGTTATGTGCCCACTTGGAAACAGACACTAGGATTGCTATTACCTTTCTGATGAACACAGGGATTTTAGCACCCAATGCCTACAGTGCAAAATCACCTTGCTTTTGGCTAATATTCCTTCAGTATTTAATTTCCAACAATAGGTCCAGAGTAGTAATTGTTCATAGGTTTCACTAAAGCTTTGAAATTGTTCTCTGTCTTTTTGGACTTATATATTCTTCATAAACTCTTGGAAACAATATGAGTTGCATATATTATTGACTAGAATAACTAAAAGATTTCTAATGATATTTAAGAATATTTTAATAAGAGTTTTAGGGATTTGACATCAGAACACAAAAAAATGTGTGGTAGACTTACTCCATACAACTGAGTCAGAGCATTTTGTTAAAATTATTTGATTATAAATATTATACATCTTTTCTAGATGTACTATCCTTTTGCATTTTACAACCAAATTTGTAGCTTATATTGAAAAGTAACTGTCCTGTTATAATTTTAAAATATATTCTTTTAATTCATGTTTCCTATAAAAATGAAGTTTGTCAGCTATGCAACCTCAGGCTATTATAAAAAATATGGATGAAAATATCTTCTATAGCATGTCTTTTGCAGTAAACTTTGAAAACCTCAAAAAGAGAATTTTTCCAAACATGTATGTCTTTAAATATGCATTTCTAAAAATGTGACCTTTTACAATATATTAAACTGATTTTGTAATGTCCAGAATTAACATTTTGTGAATACATAAAAAGAAATAAATACTCCATTTATTTACTTGAAAACTATGATGCGATGTGTTTCATTATCATACTTTATAATTTTTTGAGAGCTTATTCTAAAATGTTTTGTATGAAGCATTTGTCAAAAAAATCTGGAATCATCAGTGTTTGGACATTTCCTTAGAGGCTGATTTGGGAGCATTATGTCTGCTTTCTTACACGATGTTAATATTCTACACATATTATTAAAGCAGTTATGCATTAATTAGACTGTCAAAATAATTCCATAATAAATTTCAGGCAATATTGCAGAGACGTTTTTACATGGTACATGTGTTCATCTAGACATCGGAATGGAAGAAAATATATATGGCCACAACAAAAAATATAGGTATACTGCATTTTAAGAAGCCAGTATACTGGTAAAATGCTGAATGGACACTTCAATCTACTTGTTTTCAAACTGTTGTTTTTTGTGCTATTTCCCAGACATTATACTTCAAATGTATTTACAAGATCAAAGAAAAAAATTAGATTTAGAACATCGATGTATGTTCAAAGAATTGTATCAGTTCTTACATCTATAATATCATCATCATAAAGAACAGATATTAGCAAAATATTACTTAATATTGGATGTTCTGGATTTATGATCCTAGGATTCTCAACATGGCACAGTGCCAGACTTGTGACTACCAGAAAGTACCTAAACCTTAACGCAATGTTTAACAGAAGACTAGTTGTGATCGTGCTTACCTCATGAATCAGTTGTTCAGTTAAAAAAAATATGATTTAATTGTGCATTCGTGCCGTGCAGCCTATAGCAAGAAACCAATGTAACAACGTTTATACACACTTTACTATGATCCCAAACCAAATGGTCCGCCATTAAAGTCTCAGCTGTGACATAAGATATTACGCTTTTAATTAAGCAAAATTAAGATGTAATTTTTTTCTTTCATGATTTTTATGTGCTCCATAATCACCTCAACAGTATTTATTTCTTCTATGCTACTATTTCTAAAATTTTTCAGATGTTAAATTTCTCTCAATGTTAAATTTCAAAGTATAAATTTCAAAGGATAATTTAGGAGATATTTTCTCAAGTAATGACTCTTCAATAGAGGAGTTTGTAAAGATGAGAATTCTTAAAGGCTTTTAAAACTAATGTCTACTAATAGCTTTATAGGCGTTTAGTTTTCTGGAGTAGGGACTTGTACGCCATGATAGAATACTAATATTCATTTTTTTTTTTTTTGGTGGTACTGGGGATTGAACTCAGGACCTTATGCTTGCCAGGCAGGCACTTATTCCACTGAGCTATATCCCCAGCCCCCAAATACTAATATTCATGATGACACACCATGTCAATGGAATTGTGCACTGTGAAGTTTAATTTTTAAAACTTTCACTCAGTATATCTTTCTGAGAGTAATATTTTGGCATATATAGAAAGAATGTCACTTTATTAATGAATTCTATATCTTTGAATGAATATTCTAAATATACAAATACTTTTATCCAATAGATTGAAACTGATATGGATTATCTACACTTTGAAGCAATTAACAATAACACACTATAAATATTTATGTAAGTTACATGTGTCTCCATGCATAACCAGCAGTTAAATTTCACTTTCATTGGAGTTTTGATATGTTTAACCATATAGTAAATAATGAATATTGTGCTATGTACCCCATGAATTACATGAATTACTAGTTTCTCCACACAAAACATTTGATCTATCAAAATTAGATATTTACAATTGTATATTAAATGAGGTCCTATTTTCTTTTAAACTAAGTTATATTTCACTGGAGCAAAAGTTTTAAACCTGCCTATAATCATTACTATATATTCTTGAGTAAAATCTACTTACCAATTTTACTGATTTGTATAATTTTTACAAATTTTGTGTTGATGTGTCTTACTAAATACATGAGATGTTCAATTTATCTCAAGCCCATACCCTGTTTGCTTTGATATTCAAAATCAACATTAATAATTAATTATTTTCATTTTAATAGTTACATTAGGGTCCAGCAAATCTTTGCTTGAAGAAACGGCAAGTACACACATGACTAAATTTTGTAGCACTAGTTAATATGTTCGAGCCTGTGAGTCTTCAAATTAGCTTTTGTGCATGGTATAAAGTAGAGATCATGTTTCATTTATATTCCATGCATTCTGTTACATACTTTAATGGAAACAGTTGCATAGTTATACTACTGAGTCACCCAAAGAAATGGCTCTAAACCTATGTCATTAATTAATAGAAACAATCTATCCATGATAAATATGAACAAAGTATCTTTTAAACCTATTTGACTAAATGATGATGATATAGTCAAGGAATATTCTGAAAGACCAGTTTATCATAGATAGCACTTTGAATGTCAGAAAGCAGTACATGTGCATTGGCAATTCGTCTTCAGGTCTGACAGTAAGAATATTTCAGATTCTGTCGTAGAACATTTGTACTTCTGAAGCTATTCTCAACCTATTCCACTTGTGTAACATCGTCTCAGCATTATAAACTACCTGAAGACTCTTCATGAAATCAGTGGTTATTTTTGCTCAATGAAAATCATACTAAACATTGTCTCTTCCCTTCAAATAGGGATTACAAGTATATTTGAATGTCAGGTATTATCAAAAGAAAGATATCCAAAGTTTTCAGCATTCATTCGACTTTACATGTGTGCATTTTCTTAATTACTTTGGTAAATCACCTGGCTATTTCTATATTTAACAATCTTCTCTCCTTAATTGAGGTATGTTTTCTGTTGCACCTATCCTGTACAATTCTGAATAGTGTGTAATCAAAATTTATTATTACATATAGGTATTTGCCAAGTTCAAAGATTTTTTTTATGTTTGTTGTTTTTCTCAGACAGACCCCTTAGGTTTACAAAAGTTCAGAATAAACATAAGATTTTAATAAAAATCTTTGACTTACATGTTATATCAATAGATTAATTTAGGCAGAATTAACTACATGCTCAGTTATAAGTATAGCTTATCTCCCCATTCATTTTGATTTTCAAATTTCTCACAGTGCTTTATCAGAGGAAAGAAATGTGCATCCTCTGCAAATTTACAGGAAGTACCTTAGGTTTTATTGAAGTTCAAAAAATGATATTTTTCAAATAGCTGATTAATAATTTTGTTTTTTCTATCATAACTATTAAATGTTGAACATATTCCAGTAAGTATAATGTAACCATATTTGCTCTGTCACAATGTCATGACTGGCTACTGGACCTTGAATTTGTTCAGACTTACTTTTTTGGTAGCATGCGGTGTGCACAGCTCAGTGCCTTTATGGCATTTCCTTATCTATCTTTTTGGTACATAAGCACTGTATTTACCTGTGAAAGTAATCAGATGAAAACTTTGTTGAGTACATTCAGGCTGCTTCGTTTTGTTCATGACTTCTTGAACTCAATCTTGCATGTGTGCACTGCTGCTTTCAATTTGCAATTTCAGCGAAGTCCCAAATTCTTATTTGCAACAGCTTTCAGTAGGAAGACTAACATCTGCTAAGCTGTGTGCTCTGTGCTTTGAAAAGACCGCAGAATACCCAAAAGGAAAGTCACTTAAAAATAATCACCTAGTGGGATAGGTGAGCAAAGCCACAATATTGGACACTCTAGAATATCTTTTCAGAGATAATGTTTATCATTGGCAAGAAGCTTTATATGATAAATGCCATTCAGCAAGTTTTGAAAACAAGAAAACTGGGCAAGGTATGTTTACTTCTATGTGAAATTAAGCTTCCAGAGAATTTCTCGCTGTGAGATCATCAGCAACATTTACTAAATATGTAATAACAGCTGATTTTTTTATCCATTCTTCAATTTTTACCACCATAGATTAAGCATAAAGTGATAAGTGTGTGGGAGTTAATCTTGGCTGTCAGCTTGACAAGGTTGTGGGCCATTAAGTGAATGGCTAAAGGACATGGTTGCAGGTGTTTCTGAGGGAATTTCCAGACAAATACAGCACCTGGGCCAGTGAAACGAGGGAAGAGAACTGCCTTGTTGTTAGTGGCACTTCCCAGTAGACTGAGGCCTGGGTAGATCAGAAAAAGAAGAAGAGAAACACACACACACACACACACACACACACACACACACACACACACGAGCGCGCATGCGCACTGGGTTCTTCATGAAAGCATTTGTCTTTTCTTGCTACTATCAGTTACAGACATCAGACTCCAGGTTCTTTAGCCTTTGATGAGGACTTGCACCAGCAGTTCTCCGGAGACCTTGCAGGCTCCCGGCCTCGAACCCTTGATGCAGTCCCTCTGGTCCTGACGCTTCCAGCAGCTTGAACTGATCAGCCACCACTTTCCTCAGATTTCCAGCCTACAGGCTCTGACTGTATAAATTAATCTAACAAATCCACTTTTATAATTAAATATGCATTCTGTTGGCGATTCTACTATATAACATCTGGGCGATTAGACCTTGTGAATTTATTTGGCTAGGAACATATTCTAATTGCTTTTACCATGTTTGCCAACCATTCTGATTTGCTCTTCACTCTTTAATTCCATTCATACCCCTTTTGATTTCGTATATATATTTCTCCTTTTTTGTCAATGTGGGAGAGATCATTTTACAAGTACAGTGTTAACTAGGACCTTACATCAGAATTTGATGTATAGTGTGCTCATGCTACTTTCATAACTATATATAATTAAAATTTAAACTTAATCAATATTATAGACAATTTAATAATGATAATATATACATTAAATAAACAGTTAATTCCATGACTACTAAGCTCTGAGAGACACTTTAACACTGCTAAAAATTTGCACGCATTTATGGGCCTAAAACATAACAAAATATAGTGAAAACACTATTGTTATTCCCGTGTTAGTAAAACAAAACTGAAGCACTCAATTCTGGAGACATAACTGTGGGTAATAGTGAAGTGAAACTTTAAATCTGGGCAATCTTCTTCCACATTCTTTATTCCTAAGGGTTACATCATTTTTCCTCATGGAAATACATACAGATAATTTACTGAGAAAATTTTCCTGCTTATTTCTCAAAACAAATTGTTGTGACTTTTGGAAAATGGTGATAACCATCATTTAAACTCAATTATCTGTCATTTTTATTATTATACTTATGTCAAAGTATAAAATTATATTACCTTGCTGATTTTCACACTTTCAAAGTATGAAATGAATTACATATTAGTAGTTTTTTGTACTAGTAGTTATAAGGCTTGAAATTGTTCTGAAAATAATAGTATACATAGTTTATTTCATTGATCTGTTTGTTTGGGGATTTATTCATTAAAGCTTGCCATTTAAAAATTCAGAAAATGTTCATGTATTTTACTTGAAGTATATCAGCAGTACTTGTCAGGAAATATAATACACATTTTTTTTTAAAAAAGTTCAGGCTTAGATCTATTGCTACTTCTTAAAATAAAAGAGAAATGAATCCAGTGTGAATGTAGACATAAGTCATGGGTAAAATATATATTGTAATTTACAAAAGAACCTACAATCTTGTTTGTAAAAACAGGAATAATGATTAAAATGGATAACAAATTCATTTGTAGATAATAATGTGTATTTGGAAAATGAATATGTGCGATTGTTTTTATCTTGTGACCATATTGACTTACACTTTCTTGGTGAACTCTCTGTACAGCTACACTGAAAAAAAATAATAATAGCATATATGGGGGTGTAAGTTCTTGGGTTAAGAATAAGAAATTCTATTTTTCCACAAAATGTATGTGTGAAATAAAACATAAAACGGCAAAAAATTATGTTGCTAAGTACTGTTCATAAAGGTATTCACCCTAAAATTCAACCAGTGTAAATATATCCTTTTAAAAACAATTGCAAGTATTTTCAATGTAAACTTCTATAATATAATATTGGGCAGCTAGAAAAATTTTGATATTGTGGACATATCCTCCTCATAGTGTTTGAGTACTTCTGTTTTTTTTTTTTTAACAGAAAGAAGAAAAACAGAGTTTTTAAAATTTTGAAGTGCAAAATTAATCTAAAAGTTCCTCAGAAACATATTGTCACAGTGGGAAATAACATCTTTTTCACTAGTTTTGTTGTCTTAATCAAGGATCTGAAAAGTTTTGTAAATAGCTAGAGATTAAATATTTTAGGCTTTAAGAGTTATTTGCTCTAAGTGGCAAATTCATCATTGTAACAAGAGTACAGCTTCGAAAATATGTTTCAGTCCATGATAAGTGATAATATATTGGAATATATTATTTGTCCTCCCCTAGGACGAATAGAAGAATTAAATTTTGGGAAAAACGTTGGAAGCTCTGGGGAGTAGTCAGAGGGAGATGGGAAAGGGGGAATGTGAATCATAGAGAGACGAAGAGTACACCGAATAACACCGGCGTTTATAAGCCCTTTCTTCCGAAAACAAGTCCCAAAGCACCTGCTCTAATTAAGAAAGAATTCATGCATAAATCTACAGTCTTCTTAACTAGGCTGACAGAGACCAAACTTTAGGCTGTTAGAGATATTTAAAATTGTGTAGGTAACTCCAAGAAAGAAGTGTCTGAACTAGCAAGGCTCAATACGTACATTAAATTCCTTGCTTTTTCTTGACTCCTATAATGTGCAGAGGACTTTAATTCCCATCAAGTTACATGGATTCCATAATTGTCAGATTTTCTAACTATCATAATCTTGCAAATCCTGAAACACTTTTCCCGAATTTAAGAGTGTCAGTTATAACGTAACTGGCTGATTGAATAAACATGTGAATTGTCTGTAAGAGAATCACCAAATAAGAATCTCCACAAAATAAGTTCAAATACACCCTTACAAAATAAGACTCACTAGACATAAAATTATCATAAAACCTATTAACTAGTGTCTAGAAAAAATAGAGAACGGAAGAATGCCCTAAGATGAATAATAGTGAATTTAACAACTAAGCAGTGAGGATAAATTCTATTAGAGTACAAAATTTTAAACAATAACTATAAACAGATGGACAATCTCACAAGAGAAATAGAGTCAACCCTAAAATAAAACTTCTGGAAATCTGAAGTACATCTTCAGAATAAAATTCTTACTTTATGTGTTTTTAAAAATGCATGCTACTGCAGAAGTAATTGTAAAACAATAGCAGCATAGCACTTTCAAATTCTGCAAAAGTTTTGAAAATAAATAACCAATTTCTAATTTTAATTACCTATAAAAATTAAATGAAAATCCCTTATAATGGAACTGCATGAAAGCATATCATAATCAACCCTTGATGTACAAAACAGGGAAAAAAGCACACAGAATTCCCAGTAAATACTATTACATGTAAGATTGTATTTTGATATATGTTTAAGAATATGAAAGCCATATAGAAAATAGTAGAAGGTGATCATAAAATTTTTGGAAGTGAAATGAAAACGTAAGCAAAAATGTTGTTACAAATTTTACAACAAAGCTACTCTTCCAAAGGAGGGCAACATAAAGATGTTTCATACCAAAAATAAAGCAAAACAAATATGTAGGAAAAAATTGTACTTGAGCACCTACACTTAAAAAAATTGATAAAAAATTCTTCATACTTACTGAAAATGAAAATCACCCATCCTGAAAAAAAAATCAGGCTTGCTACTAGTATTTTTCACTTTTGGAAATATATCTTATTTGTGTGGCAGGTAAAAATGTAAACGTGTTTATCTTGTACCTAAGTAATATGTCATCGGTACCAAGATCAACTTTCTACATTATAGCCACAAAAGACATTAGCTGTTAAATAATGGTATGTATTTGGAAACTGACAGATACAAGCACGGGTAAGCCAAAAAGTGAAACAAATATGTTATGTACCAAATTGAAACAAAACATAAAATTTCAAAACAATGGATAAAGAGGAATAAACAATACTTTAGCGTGTATGAACTATATTTTACATCACAGTATAAGAGGGTCACTGGTCTAACAATGAAAGCACATACTTTTTGAGCAATAGATTTAAATTCTGCCATGGATTCAAAATAACTGTAGTTACTTTAACTGATTTGACTAGCATATGTGCAATGGAATACAAAGGTAATGCAGGTAATGCAGAGAAGCATTACATTTTTTGTCTAAGAGGGCTAGGATATTTTTGTGTATTTAAGAGAACAAGAGTTCTGTTTCAGTACAAAATTCTAACTACTTCAGAGTATGTATAACATAAACACTGACATTTTCATCATTCTTCTTGTCCCTTAAATGGCTAATTTCCCTAAACTTCTAAAGGCATTTATACATATAACAAAATGTTAGCATTCACCTTGCCTCCTTTTCAAGGACAGAATAAGGTTGATAAATAGGCAATTTGTACAATAAAGTGGTAGATAAAATTTAAAATGTATTCATCTTCATGATCGTGATATTTAATAGGTTTTTCTTGTGTATACATGCTACTAATTTTTCCTCTAATTTAAAAATTAATAAATAATAAAAATAAGCAAAATATTAAAGAATACATTGTTTTCCCACTTCTATTAAGTTTTGGGGTAAGATATCTGTACTTTGATATCTATACTCAGAACAAAATCAAATCATTAAACACATTCACCAGACATTGTGCGTGGGGGGGGGGTGCGTGTTTTGAGACAGGGTCTCGCCGTGTACTGCAGGCTGGTCTCCGAATCAGCATGTGGTGCAAACTGGCATTAAAGTCACTGCGATCCTCCGGTCTCAGCCTCCCAAGCGCCGGAATTAGGTAATGTGCCACCACGCTCAGCTTATACCAGATATACCTTTCACCCTGACTCTAGTTTAGGTGACTCTATCTCTCCCTCTTGGCATGTTTTAAGATTTTGTCATAATTAAAAGCCTGTAATATTCATCAGATTTTCTTTATGTATTATAATACAGTGATCTTTTTCTGTTTTATCATCATGGGCCAGTATTTGCACCACTTTCCTCATTTAATATCTAATTGTATCTGCTACTGGTTCATACTTTCAGGGTAAGTTTCACCTTCCAGTATACCCAAATCTTTTTTTTTATCAAGTCGTTTTTCTTTACTCCTGTTTGCCCTTACTTGCATAACTGCTTTCTTCTTATTTACTTACTCAGGAAAATACTTTGCTTATTTTGCTGACTGAAATGAATCATATCCAGAACTTTTTCCCTCTAAATTATGAAACTCATTTATTATTTTCTTGTAAATCATTTCTACAAAAGTCTTTTCTTCTTCCTTGTATCATCAAGTAAAAATAAAATCTATCCAAATTTATTCTTTGCCCCTGGGAGTTTGTTCCTAATTCACATTTCAATTCATTGCCCATCCATGATCCAGATTTAGGGCTTGATACTGCATTAAAATACATACATTTCGATCAAATATCCAATATTAGCATGCATATATGCTTGATGCATTAATGTGTTTCCAGGACATCGATTCTTGTTTCCAGGTTTATTATAAGGGATTCTTTACCACAAATGTGCAGAGCTCTCTATTCCGTGATTGGGCAATTTACTCACTATGTTTGTATCTGTTCTATTCCAGTACTTTATTTGTTGTGCTTAGACACTTCTCAGAACACAATTAGTAATTGTTATTTAGCTATATTTTTGCTATATGTTAGCCTATAAATTACAATCCCTGAAAGCCTGGCTTATGGTTATTGACATTTACCTTTAATTCCGTAGCCTTTATATCATTACTACTTGACCTAAATTCTATTTCATCCTATCATCTCTCTACATATGGCCTCTTTTTAACTAATACCTTAGTTGTATTGCATTAAAAGAGCTTCTAGTGTGATTGAAATTACCTGCAAATTTTTATATTTGAATAATATGATATATTATTTTAAAGTCATCCAAGCACATTATTGAGTTTTTAAATATTGTTTTCTTTTGGTTTTGAAATTTTAAACCAAACATCTTCATGAAAATCACCCCAAATTGCCTTAAATTTTGTTCTAAATCAAAGCTAATACAAAATAATTTGCACTGATTTTGTTTAAATTTAATAAATGAATGCATTTTATGGTTTAGTAAGAAATTGTTCATTGAATGTTTAGTAGTATTTTATAAAGTATTCCTTAGAAAACTTTGAGCGCATTCCTCACTTTTTAATGTTAGTTTTGAGTACGAATAAAGGTCATACACTGGGTAATTAGGAAGAGTGCAAGTTTCTCCCTCACAGTTTGGAAACTGGAAATCCAAAGTAAGGGTGCCGGCATGGTCAAGTTGTGAGGAGCACCTTCCTCAAGGTTCTCAAGCTGTCAGCTTCTCCTTATATCCTTCTGTGACAAAGGAGTGAGAGAGAACTTTTGGGGATTCCTTTCAAAAGGACACTATTCTCATTCACCAGGTTGCACCCACTTAGTTTGCTTATTTTCTTTCTTTTTTTGTTTTTAATTTTAAAAGTAAAAGACCAAAGACACTAACAAACATACACACAGCAGCACAAAAACAATACAAAAACCGAACTACAGGTGGCAGGGGATCGACAATGGTTGTTGTATTACATGTTGGTAGCTTCAAAGTGTATACTCAGGACAATACAAATAGACTTACAAGGTTGATCAAACAACTAATCACCGATTGTTTCCCACATCAATACGGCATGAGACAACTGTGCAACCATGTCAGCCATCCTGCACATGCATACACACCTACTCAGCTATCCTCCTCTTCCTCCTCTCCTTCCCTTCATCCCGATTGCTCTCTACCCTTGAGCAGTCTCCCTTCACACTTCCCAATCTATATTCTTACCTCCAGGTTCCTACACTGATACTATATGCTGTTTGCTCACCAGTCTGCATTCCCACCAACAGTGCAGCAGAGTTCCTATTTCTCCACAGCCTCACCAGCATTTGTTATTGGACGATATCTTGATGCTGGCCAATCTTACTGGGGTGAGATGAAATCTCAATGTTGTTTTTATTTGCATTTCTCGAATGACTAAAGATGTAGAACATTTTCTCATATATTTATTTGCCATTTGTATTCCTCTACCTGAGAAGTGTGTATTCATCTCAGATGCCCATTTCTTGAAGCCCGTGGACTCAGCCTGTTGCTGTTAGGAACACATGTTGGGTGCAAGGGGTGCCAAGTCTCAAGGCGCTCACAGAGGGAGTTCAGAGTGGAAGCTGGAGCCTAGTAACTCAGCTTGCACTTTCTGCTTGGTGTTGGAGTGAGAAGGGTGTGGGGCCATCTGCCCCACCTCTTTCTGCACCTCTCTCTTACTGTTGTGCACCAGTTCCTGTTTGTTCATTGGCTGGATTCCTGGGAATTGTCATGGCCCTAGAATCACTGCTGCTGCTCTCTGCTAGTAGTTGCTCTCACAGGGCAGAGATAGCAGGCCACAGCCTTGGGGAAGATACAGAGCTGGGTGTGGTGGGCTGTGTACTGGTTACTTTGTTTCTGCCTTCCCTCTCGGCACTTATTATAATGGGTTGCTGCAGAGTGGGCATTCTGCTTTAGTGGCTCTGTACCTTTACATTGTCAAGCTGGGTTCCACAAAACCTCCCGACTGCCACTGCTTCTTTCCCAGGCTACGCATTCTTCACTTCCGGTTTTGCCCCAGCTCTTCAAGTTCTGCTCTCCTCTGGCCAAGTTGGGAGGCTCCCACAATTGCAGGCTCCCCAAGCTGAAGCTGCAAGTGTAGGAATGAGGGAGTGGGATGTGGGTGTGTATGGAGTGGTGACTCCCTCTTTCTCCTCCTCGCCTTACTCTAACTATGCCATGGTGGCCACCCAAGCTTTTCCTCCAGGAGAGATCTTGTTTGCTTTTTCTGAGGGCTTCAATTCTCATTTCAAATTCTTCCTGTCCCCTGGGGACCTGCTTCTCTCCTTCCTGTCTTTCTCATGTTGCTATATTCCAGTGTCTGTATGGGGATCCTCTGGGAGGATCTTTCTCTGCTGCTTAGCCAGTTGCCTCCTTCCCGGAAGTCTGCAATTAATGCAACTTTTTAATGAAACTGTGAGCAATGTTTATCAGCATAACACAGTGCCAAAACCTAGAAATAATCTACAGGGGGGCATGGATTAGTGTTGCTTAGTCATATTTAAGATCCAATTATCATTAAAAGAGAGTAAATGTAAAGTCAGAAAACCCACAACTGGTGCTGAAATGGAGAATGGAGAATGCTAAGAGTAATGAGATAATGGAAGAAAATGTGAGAAAAAAATCTCATGAAGTGCATTACTTTAAATTTAACATTACAATGAGAATACAAAATAGATGGAAATGTATTCAAAAGTGAGACTGAAAAGAGTTAAAAGTCTTAAAATCCTTCAGCCATCACAATAAATTTGGCTGAATGAGGAAAAGTGGCACAGACCAAGAACATTGGCAGAGCAGACACAAGCAATCCAGTGTTTTACCCCTGTAACTCAAATATATGATCTTGTGTGTAGGCCACAGAGCTGCTGCTGGTGGTAATGTTCCGCAGCAATGTCCAATGTGTAGTTTCTAAAAAGTAATTTGTGGTAATTTAAACGCTTTTTCTAAAATGTCTTATAACCATATTACCAGATTAAACTATAAGTAATGTAGCATTGATGCATGGTTCAGCATTAAGTAATATTTCAACATTACTCTTTTCACAGTAGAAGTTGATGTAAACATATACAATAAATATGTACTTCGGATATACATGAGAATATGGAGAAAACTATATATACATATGTGCTATTAGCTCATCGTATGTAAGCTAGGAGTTCTGTCTTTTCAAGACAGATGACTGAAAATGATGTTAACCTCAGTGTGATTTCTATAAGGTGAAAAAATGCTTATATGTGCACTGGTTTTATCTGCTCATTGTCTAGATTTAACCATCATTTTATTCTCAGTGATTAGGCTCTTAGCTTCCAACTTCTGTTGTTTTAATTGGTTCAGGCCCAAGGATTAACAGTCATAAATAAATATAATTCATGTTTAACATAGTATATATTATAAATCTTGGAAGTACTATGTTTTCAATATAAAATATATGTAGAAATTAATTTTAAATGTTGTTTCTAGGCATGAGATAATATAAGCAAAAAACGATCATATGAAACCAAATTCCAGCTCATGTTACAAAGAATACTATTTTCTATAAGTCTGAGGCCACAGTAAATGTATGAATACAGTGGGTTTAACCTCTAAATGCTCTATCTTGCATTTCTTTTGAAAAGATGTATTTTGCTCTCTCACAAGCAAAAAAATGTAAATGCTTAAATTCATGTTATTCAATATTTGACCCCTCAAAGCTGATTTTGATCTTGACTAGTTTCAGTAAAAGTTTCACTCTCTGGGTAATCTTCAGAGCTCCCTTCATACACTTAAGACCATGAGAGAATGGCTTCAGGCAGTGAGGAAAATAGTCATTATGAAAACTCACACAGAACGTTGGAATATCCCTGTGAGGTGCGCATCATGGGTGCTCTGAGTTCTCTCTTTGCTTACATTTGCCTATTCTTTTATATGGGATACAAAGTAGTGATCTTTTTTAAGAGTATAGGCATTTTAAAAATATTTTTATCTGTAAAGCTAATAATGATAGTTGTACAAGTTGTGAGTGTTTACAACTGGTTAAAATCTCCATAGACTAAAACGATTATAGACTGAGGATTCTATTGTTTCTCTATGTGGTTGAGGGCCATTGCTATTTTATTTTATTTTATTTTATTTTTTTTTATTTATTTATTTATTTTTTTTTTTTGCGGTACTGGGGATTGAACTCAGGACCCTGCGCTTGCTAGGCAAGCACGCCATTGCTATTTTAAATGAGGTTTCTCAAAGACACACTAGTTTGGGGAAAGCTTTTATGCTTTACATGCCTCAGACCCCATGCTGAATAATAACATTAACATAAAGCTGTAGTTATTCAATTACTCAAATTTTAATTTTTGGTTAATAATTACGCTTCAAACATTCCCTGTGGATTTTTTCGTTCTAGTCTGAGTGTCATTGTGCAATTTAATCATTGCATTCCATTTCAGAACTGCACACTTGTACATATTAGTGGTCTATGGAGGGACAGATCAATAAAACTAGCATTTAATGACATCTTTATTACTTAGTTTTGGAAAACATTGCATACCACATTAGCAAAATTAAAAGTAATTCTGCTAAATCTGTTTAGCAAGAATCTTCCATCCTTCACAACTGATCTTACCTCTGATAACTGACGTGGTGTAGCATCGTCCACCATCCCGCGTGTGATATCTGCCCATCCCATCTTGTTTTCAGGTCATTTTAGCTAGAAAGTCTTTTTACCCTAATGTTCTTGCTTAGTAGTTTACATTCACAGCTCCCGTGGCTATTTAGCTGATACAAATTCCCACTTGTCTATGCTATCTTCAAATTTAACCCCAATTATTCTCCCCCACTGTCAAATCTCGTGTATTGAACCCTATAACCACAACTGTCCTGCATGCTCTGCCCAGCCTACCATGTTTTAAAAAATACCATTGGATAATTGTTCTGTAGCACATATCCTTAAGGGGACTGTACTAACCTATAGCATGCTAGAGCTTTAGTTTTAACAGGGAGGAGAAGAAACACCAATTGGCTCACAGAAATAAAAGAAAAGCATCAAATCTACTAATGTAAAGAATTACTTAGGAAGCTTAGCTGAAATCTTGACCATGTTCACAGTGTGCAAATTTGAAAAAGGCTAATCAGAAAGTATAATACGATGAGATGTGTAATTTCAATCTTTTCTCATTATAATGCCACAAAATCACTGAATCTATCATTTGAATTATGTCCAGTGCTTCAGAACAACCATTTGTCTCATAGGAGCAGATGGAATACATACTTACCTTTAAGCCAAAACTTAATTTCAGTAGAAAAAGAAGTCCTAGGAACGAGAACTTAATATTCATCTAAGGTAGACAACAAACACATCGTCAGGGTCTCAATTAAATTGAGAGAAGACAGTAAGTGGGAATATAAAAAAATTACCAAATCAAAAATAATGTTAACCTATAATTATATATTAAATTTTCTGAGTGTGACAAATTGAATATTTTTGTGGAGAAAATACTATCTGTATTATGAGTATGTTTTCACTAAAATCAAATCATAGGAAAGAAAAAAGAGGTCTCTACAAAACAGTTCTGAGAAAAATCATGATTTAAAAAAAGAAAAATAAGAATGCAAATATGCCTGAATACTGTAGTAATACCAACATCTAATTTAGTATTATGGAGAGAGAATATAACATTAAAGTAAATGGCTTGCAATTAGGAAAGAGGTATTTACCAGATGATAAAATGTTCTAAGCTCCTTTACAATGATGCTAAATTACTTGGATCTTACTACTTTAAATATGTCTATTAAATGTATATAGTAACAATTAAAAATGTAATGCTAGTGACTTTAACTTTCAAATTATAGCCAGTGGGTCAAGGCCAAAAGCTTTCTTTGGTAATTAAGTAATGGGAAGAAGAGGTTGGAAATTTGAAAACGGTTATTGTCTGACTCAGTGCCAGTAAGTAACAGAGTGTAATGCTGGCTCTTGCCTTGCTCCCTGTCTCCTTTCTTAGTAGAATTTCTCACTGTGAAAGTTATTTTCCAGTAACAAATACAAGGGAGAAATCTGGAAATGCACTTTTAACCTCCTAGGACAATTTTTGCTATTGTTTCTTTTTAATGTGTCATTTAAACGGTCTTAAACATTATCTCTTAGGCTTTCATGAATTGGATATGGATCATCTGGTTTAAACACAGCATGCATAAAGCGAGGAACTTGCTCATACGATTGTGATATGAACACAAGTAGTATTAGTGGGATGTGTGGAGTATGGGGCTGTGGGATGAGGAACAAGAATGCTGTGTCTCAAACAGCTACGCTTGTAGATGTTCTAACTGGTTGTGAATGACGTGGTATGCTTGGGTTTCAAATAACCAATGTCAGCCCTCAAAATGGAAGCCAAGAGAGCAAATACATTGAATGAATTTTTGATGTTCACTTACTTTATTGTGACTTGCCTTATTCTTTCCTTTGTAGTTAATTAGACTAGGGATTTGAACAGAGTTCTGAGACACACAATGTGTGCTACAATTGGAATAACAGTAGTTTTGTGTTGATAGGTTTGTGTGTATTCAGACAGACATACTGGGAAACATAAAAAAAAAACTTCACTCAGCATCATAGGTAACATGTATTAGTCAGGAAGTACCCTGAATGTTCACAATACATTTAGTTCACTGTTGAAACAACTGCTGTCAAAGTATTATGTATGTGAGGAAAAAAGTGTTTATAAGTTGAAGATTATTACATGAAGCAGGAAAACAGGATACAAATCCAGGTGATTTATCTGCTATTCCAGCATTCCAGGTGTGTAGGTTCAACATTTTAATTATAATATATTTGGAATATAAGGGCTATTTAAGAAAGAAGGACAGGGCCAAGGACAATAAAAAAGAAATGGGAAAAAAAAGAAAAAGAATTTGACACTGCCATTCTTACTTTGCTTCAGATCATTGTGTGGCCCACCCTAAGACATGCACACCTGAACCTGTTCTGTCAGGCTACCTTACTGCTAAGCCTCGGGACTTTCAAGACACGGGTATGCTGGCAATGGTGGTGTTCCCTATGACTGGGTCACATGTATGAGGTGGACTGTAGCCTAGTCAAACGCAGGAAGCCAAGGATCATGCTCTTCATGGCGATGATAGATGATACGGTGCTATTAAATTCTGATTTACTTCCTGTAGAAGAAATAATGTTCAAAAATGTAGAGATTTCCAAAGTTTGCCAATATTATACTCTAATGTGCATTAGACAGATGAATTATTTTTCTGAGCCTCAGGAAGCCTCAGACTATACTTAATTATGTGTCATCAGGGATAAAAACTGAGAAAATAAAATACTGGAATATTTCTTCAGACACAACAATGGGTGTCATTCTGAGGATAAAATGTTTAGAATTTCAATATGTAGTAATAAGTATGCTAAAAAGTTTTTACACAGCATCGTATCTATACAATATTCTGATACATACTGAAATCATCACAATTGACTTTATGTATTTATTCATTCATAAATGAACCATGAATTTATAACTTACATCTGATATTCCAGACCTAAGAATTCAAAGTATGCTCCCTAATGTCTTGAATCTTACAATCCTGTATAGAAAATACCTATATGAGCCAATATGTGTTGTACAAAGCTACACTTTGTAATGCACAGTAAATCTTAGTAAATACAGTCTGGGAAAATAAATGAAGGTTTTCATTTTGTACGCCCCTTGAAGACTGTTTTGCAATTACACTAAAAACTATGGGAATTTATACTTTCTAAAACACAATTTTCATTTTCTAATTATGAAAATCAACCAGAGAGGCTTGATTTTATTACCTACATATGATAACAAGGAGAAACTAGCTATCATTTGACTCTTTTTATTAAGAATTCTGTTATGTTTATGATTATTGGTATGACTGTGTAACCATTAGTGACTTGTCTGAAAAGCTTGTTTCTTAGTTAGTATTTTTAAAAAGTCATTGGAAGATATATTTCAGAGGAACCTTAAAAGTAGCAACAAAACAAAATAACATTACAAATGATTACCTATAGTTTAAAAAACACATACATATTTCATTTCACTTCACGTAGGGGCTTCTCATTTGAGCTAGCTCACTGTAAAATATATGACATTAAGACATCAACAGAGTCTCATAAAAATGCCCCACCCAATCTCTCTAATCATGATTCAGGGCAGTATAACAAAATCAAGTATATAAGTTGGGCATCTTCTTTTAAAAATCATTTTCACTTAAATATCAAAATTATGATTAGAGGATTAACTGTGCATAAAATATAATTAAATTTTATAATACATTTCAAAGCACAAGGAAAAGTTCAATGTGATTAAATCACACATGTAAATATATGTATATATTCATGTGTGTGTACATTTATATATATGCACGTATTTTGATAAGTTGTTGTAACATATATGTAGAATAATTTTAATTTCTATTTGTCCCTTTAGAAAAAAGATAGAAAATTGTAACCTCATTTTTAAAATTCAAGAATATAATAGAATTTGACTGGCTTTACTTGAAACAAAATATAAAATAATGCAGCATTATCAAAGAATTTAATCAGAAAAATATATATTGTTTGTAGTTATACTTCATTGCTATCCCTTTAAGATATAGAATAAATAACCGTTGCTAGGTGGTGCATAATTAATCCAAATATTCTGGGAGGCTGAAGCAGAAGTATTGTAAGTTTGACCCTAGCCTTGCCAATTTAGTGACTTACCAAGACCCTGACTCAAAATAATAAAATAAAAATATGTTGGGGATGTGGATAGGTAAGAGGTTGTCGGCACATTCCTTAGTGCTGCAGTTAAAAGAAAAATAAAAGCCAGTTGCATGAACCTCTTTCTTCCACTATTGCTAGTACTCATCTTGAAACATGTTCCCAGTTTTCTTAAAGCTCATTTTGTAATTCTTTAATGTAATACTGAGCTTTACCTAAATAATTATTCACTATTTCACTGATAGAATTGTTCAACAATAGAATTTTGAATTTTCCATGATGGTCAACATCCTGAATATTAAAAATCTAATTAAGATACTCAACATATAGTAGCAATATGACTTTAGAATAGCATTAAAAAATAAAGAATTACTGCTCTTAAAAAAAAAAGTCACTGCTAAAAAAAAAAAAGTCACTGCTTGAATGAATACTTTCTATCCTGGGGCCAACATTATGTATTTCTGTTACATATGCTGTTTTTTCTCTTTTACATGAAGTTATTTTAAGACTGTTCATCAGAGAAGTATAAACGAGGAAAGAAGGATTCAAATTTAACCATTCACAGATTTAGCTATTGGAATTAAAGTCAAAGTAATTTAAAAATTATCTTAGCATAACTGTGCACTTTAAGTATTCTGTTTCAGTTGCTTAAGAAAATTAAAAAATGTTTTCTGTGCTACCAACATATATTTAATACAATTTAAAAATAAAATCATTAATTATGTTTAAAAATCATGAAATAGACAATAATGCACCTACAGTTTTAGATTAATGCCTACATAAAACAAGACATTTAAAAGAAAATAGCTGCTGAATTTAAGGTCACAAAGTTCAGTTCATTCAAGTTTTAAACATAAGAGTTTTCCTACTAATTCTTATTTGCTTCTAAATAATTCTTCGCTCAGGAAAAAAAGAAAAGCAATGGACTGAATGTCCCTCCCCATTCACGTGTGTAAATTCCAGCAGTCTTAGACACCAAATTATAGCTTTGTGTGTGGTTCTTTAAGAAAATATGCCAGAGCAATTAGATAAGAGAGAGAAATAAAAGGAATAGGGATAGGAAAGGAAGAAGTAAAACTATCACTATTTGCAGATGACATGATACTTTACATGGGAGACCCCAAAAACTCCACAAGAAGACTCCTTCAATTAATTGACAAATTCAGCAGAGTAGCTGGATACAACGTCAACACCCATAAATCAATAGCATTCCTATACAAAAACAACAAACAGACTGAGAGAGAAATTAAGGAAAACATACTTTTTACGATAGCATCCAAGAAAATGAAATATTTAGGAATCAATCTAACAAAAGAGGTAAGAGATCTATTCAATGAAAACTACAGTACTCTGAAAAAAGAGATCGAAGAGGATTTCAATAAATGGAAAAATATTCCTTGCTCATGGTTAGAAAGAACCAACATTATGAAAATGGTCATACTAACAAAATTGTTGTACAGATTCAATGCGATTCCCATTAAACTACCATTAACATACCTCACAGATCTAGAGAAAACATGCCTTATGTTCATCTGGAACCAGAAGAGACCCACAATAGCAAAAGCAATCCTGGGCAACAAGGACATGTCAGGTGGAATTACAATCTCTGACCTGAAATTATACTACAAAGCTACTGTAATAAAATCAACCTGGTACTGGCTCAAAAACAGACCTGAGGATCAATGGAACAGACTGGAAGATACAGCCACAACCACAAAAACACTCAGCCACCTAATATTTGACAAAGGGGCCAAACAAGCCCACTGGAAGAAAGATAGCCTCTTCAATAAATGGTGCTGGAAAAATTGGCCCTGCCACCTGCCAAAGACTGAAAATAGACTCAAGTCTATCACCATGCACCAAACTCAAGTCAAAATGGATCACAGGTCTCAATATTAAAACAGAAACAGTAAACCTATTGGAAAAGAAAGTAGGTAAAAATCTTGAAGACTTAGGAGTAGGCAGAGAGTTCATGAACAAAAGTGAAACTGCAAGGGAAACACTTCACAGAATCAATACCTGGGACCTCATCTTACTGAAAATTTTTTGCACATCTAAAGAAATCACCAGCAGAGTAAAAAGAAAACCTACAGATTGGGAAAAAACCCTTTTGAGGTATTACCAAATTGCTCACGTTGTAGAACTACATTAATATATATCTGTGGTCAGTAGGTACTTTCTGGCACACAGTGTCATGAATTTGGTACTATTTAAAATTCAGATACTTTTCCTTAGGCATTGTATAAAGGGCAAACATCAGAAGGACGTACAGTGGAGCATAGATGAGCACATCAAGAAACATCTAGGAAATCAGTCTTTAATCCTGAAAGAATTTCTAAAATAAATTTGAGGGATTTAATATACCGACAGCAGAGGTTAGTAATCAGCTACACTATCAGTATGGATCCAATAATTTTATATTACTTTACAAATACTGATGTAGTGCTCTGTAAACAAAGCATCATTACTATAAACTCAAAAATCCTGGAGATGAAAATAATTTTTGCATCTGCACATTAAGTAAATGTCTTCAGATGTGTTTGAAATACAATAATTTTTTCAGCGTAAATGTATTGTATTTAGATATCATTGTCTTTCCACTTCATAAGAAGGATTAGTTTAAGAAGCTTCTAAATACTATAGGCAAAGCTAATTCTTTAGTGTCTTTTTTATTTTTATTTTTTTGAGACAAGTTCTCATTATGCCTTTCAGGCTGGCCTTGAGCTTACTTTGTAGGCCAGACTGGCCCCACACAACAATGCCCCTGCCTCAGATTCCAGAGTGCTGAGATTACAGGCATGCGCCACCATGCCAGGCTTCTTTATTGTCCTTCACAGTCATCTTTATGAATTTATGTTGCAGATATACTGAATGAAAATGGGGACTCAATTTGTCATAGTATTTTTTCTATATTGCTGTGAATAAATTATAAGCAGAGAGAGCTATACTACTAATTAAATTTTTATACTTTCATCTCACTTGCATTTTCAAAACAAATTTGGTATAGTTACAAACAAATATAAGCAAAATCATTTAGTCCTGAAAAAATTTGCCTACATTTATTTATTGTGGTTTTAGAAAACCTGGATATTATTTAGATGTTATTTAATTAGACATATATTACCTATTAAATGATTTTTAATACAATATACTCAATATATTGTGCAGCTAACATGACTAGTCATAGCTAATGTGTCTATATTCACTGAAAGACAGAAAATTTGAATCATTGAAAAACATAAATTGATAGAGTAAAATTATTCTGACTAAATGAGTTATCATATTTAAGAAGAAAATTACTATTTGAAAGTGTTACTACAACTTAAACCTGTCAAAAAATAAAATAATGTTCATGGTAGTAACATTAGCTTTGCCCTCATTTTGTTTCTAAAAAAGTAGAAAAAATTATTTTTAAAGCTGAAAATACATAATTTTCAACTGAAGAATATTTTAATGTAAAGCTCTTAATTAAAAATATTTACAACACTCTATGGCAATTTAATATTTTTAGCATATTTAGTGGTGAGTTCCAGAATTAACTTTATTTCAGGGTATGGAAATTACACTACATTCCACTTGGTACCGTTCAGTAAAGCATGAGAGAAAATGATTAAATATATATCCAATTCTCAATTATTCACACTAATGGAGGGGAAAAGAAGGTGTATGTAGCATTAAAACAAAAGGAAAATCCTAACTCATTTTGAGCTGTGGAGTGCAATTCATCACATCCATATCTTTCTATAGCAGCTCACACGCCATGTCTTTCCATGGTAAAATCCTGTTCAGCTAAGCTCTAATGTCAAGAAAATGAAAGATCTGACCAGACTCTTTTCAGGTATCAGGGATTTAAAGAACAATTCAGAAAATGTATATTTTACTGAGTGTAAACCCAGATTACAGCAGTAAAAGTGTCATGTTATTTACAAAGTTTGATATTTCTTTATTTCAATAGATTAGAAGCCCTCTTTGGAAATTATGTTTCTATTCTTTCACTTATCAAATATTTACATCCTGGCCAATTGTGTGCCGAGAATACCCTATGGAAGTGAACGTGAACCTGTTCATAGACATTGCAATCGAGTAACAGGAATCATAAAATAAGTTAAATAAATAAATGAAAGGTAGGAGTGGAGGCAAATGTTGATGGAAATGGTGGCTTTACTGTTTTAAATGATGTTATCATGAAAAAAGTAGTTCTTATGTATAATTGAAATAGGAATTTAGATCATAAAGAAAATGACTCAAATAGCTGAAGAAGAAATGCTCCACACAGCGTGAGCCATCAGTGTGGCAGTCATGAGAGCGCATGTGTTGCAGTGAAAGTTACAGAAACAGCAACTGATAACTGTGATGAACTTACAGCCCTGAGTAGGTACTATAGTTTCTACTATTGTATAAATATACATAAATATTATGTACGGCAATCTACTCTCCTCTCTTCAATATCTTTTCCCCATTTTATTGAAATTATTTTGCCAGGGAAGACTAATAAACAATTCTGCTAAGTCCAATTCGAAACTGAGACAGTGTAACATTGTTCCCTTCATTTACAGTCCATTGTTTTACTTATCTCACACTTAGATCTTTTTAAGGGACCGTGCACGTGGGAACACTTTGTAATGTAACGAAAGTTCCTTTCCCTACAGTGTGCATATCATTTCCTGACTCGGACATGTTCATTCTCATGCGAGCACTGTTACCACTGCAAGCAGTCCAGCTATAATGCTTTTTCATTTTTCTTACATTCCTGACCTCGGATCAAATACCTCTTAATCGTGGAGGGCCTCCTTGATCAGCAGGTTCACATCTCCTGTTAGATACATTTAATTCACTGCACTATCATACCAGAGATTTTGCATATTATCTGTGACTACTTGACTTATATCCTCCAACATGTGGGTACTTCTGGCTGAATACTCCACCCCTGGATTTGCCATAAGTAAGTCTCTAAAAATATTTTTCGCTGACAGAAGATTAGAAAGAGGTATTGAGCTGATTTTTATAAATGATTCCAAACTGTATTCCTAATTTTTGTGGCTTTATTTAGATGATTAGAATCTACATATTCTTTTGTTTTTCATCTCAATAAGAATTTGAAGAACTATTTTTGGTTTTTATTTCCACTAATGCTTCTATTTATATTTTAAAATGTCCATTAAGCTGGGCGTTGTGGCTCACTCCTGTAATCCCAGCACTTGTGAGGCTGAAGCAGGACGATCGTCGTGAGTTTGAGATCAGCCTGAGCTACAAAGTGAGCTCAAGGCCACCCTGAACTGCATAGCGACACCCTGCCTCAAAAAGACAAAAAAAAAATTGTTAAGCCCATTTTCTATCTCAACTTTCTGCTTTGTTTGTAGTCCTTTGTACTGGCAATGCAGCAGATGGATTTCTCCCATTGTTGACTTCACTCGTGGGTGTTTATCAATGTCATTACTCTTGTAATAAAAACAGTTTTACTACAATTACTAATTTATTGATCATTTTAAGAAGTATATTCTGTTATACATTTTCTGGTACGGTAATGATTTAGAATATTTGGCTTCACTTTTCCATTCTTTTTATAATATTCAGACAAATATTTACAAAACTTACTGCTGGCTTATTTAGAGTAAAATTTCTTTATGTGCCTTTTGTGAGTTTTTCTTTTTCTTAAAAATTTCTACCTTGCTGTTTCACTTCTTTCAGGATACATTTGTGTAATTTTAAAAAGAAACCAAAAATTATATTTTAATAGTATTGTACATAAAATGGAAGACCCCCTAGTTTCTCTAAAAAGAGCAAATGATTTTTGATGTATTTATATGGTCCATACAATGAGAGAAAACAAACTGATTTAGTTTTGTAATACAAAAGTAAGTGTAGCAATCAGCATTATTGGTATAAAACATTTTTTCTATACAGCATTTTTGGTATCAGACAGTGTTTTCCATCATATCCTTGGCCATTGCTTTATGATACTTTATGATGTAGGAAATTGCTTGGGCAGTTGTAATTTCTTCTTTATTTAGAAAGCTTATTTTCGGCTTTAAATCACCATATAAAAGCGTACATCCCTATGTACTATAGATGTTAAACAATTTAAAAATTAGAGCAAAAACTTTGGTATGAAGTTAATTCTTTTCAAAATTGCAGTGTTTTTAGTGAATACATGCTTGCAGTGAGCAACGGTTATTCAGCGTGAGTTTCTAGATGAGCGTCACCAACCTTAGCTCTTCTCTTCATTCCTTCCCCTCGGTGCTCCCTGGTCCCTGCTGAATTGATCCCTTTTCCCTTTAAAAGTCTCTATTTCTATTTCTTTTTAATTTTAAAAGTAGAAGAACAAAGACATTAGCAAACAGACACAAAGTAGCACAAGAACAGTACAAAAACTGAACAGATGCGGTGACATGGGATCAACCATGGCTGTGGTATTACACATTGATAACTTCAAAGTGTATGTTCAAGATAACTCAAATAGACATACAAGATGATTAAACAACTAATCATTGATTGTTCCTTAAACCAAAGCGACATGAGTCAACAGTGCAACCATGTTAGCCGTCCTGCATATATATACACACTTACACAGCCATCCCCCTCTTCCTTTTCTCCTCCCCTTCATCCCAGTTGCTCCTTACTTTTGAGCAGTTTCCTCTCATACCTCCTAATCCATATTCCCACCTTCAGGTTCTTATACTAATGATACAATATGCTGTTTGCACACGCACATCTGATTTATTTCACCCATGAGTATGATGTCTAATTGTGACCATTTGCCTATAGAAACCTCAAGTTTGTCTTTCTGTAGAGCTGAATAATATTCCATTATGTAAAAATGCCACAGTTGTTTTATTTTTCTCTTCAGTGCTCTTTCCACTGTTTGCTCTGTCTTCCCTGCTCTTCTTCCATTCCTTCTCTCCGTTTGAAAAAGGTCTTCCTACTCCCTATGATCTTTTATTTTATCCCTTATTTATACTTTGTATTTCTCATATAAGAGAAATAATGTAGTATTTATAATTGTGTGTCCAGTTTATTTCACTTAGTATTATGGTCTCAAGGTGCATCCATTTACTCAGAAACGTCCCAGCTTTATCCTTTACGGTAGAATAGCACTCCATCGTGGATAACTGTCACCTTTTCTTTTATCCTCTATATTTTGATGGGAATATAGGCTGTTGTCAAAACTTAGCTGCTGCATATTGTTCTGCTACAAACATGGGTATAAATGTATCACTGTGATATGATGACTTACTTCACCTCTTTTGGGAAGATACTAGAAAAGGAATACCCAGACAAAATGGAATTTCTACTTTTAGTTTTTATCTGATCATAGTGCCATAAAACTAGAAATTACTGGCCAAGAAACCACAGAAATTATGGAAATCAGGACATTAAAACACACAGTTTTGAGAAGTCAAAGTATTATTTCCAGATGTCATGATCCTCTACTTACAAGAACCAAAAAATTCAAATGAAAGAATTTCAGAATTACTGGGCAAATTCAAGAATATCAGGCTATCATTTCGACACACAAGAATCAGATGTTCCTGCACACTAATAATGAAGTCACTGAGAAAGAAATTAAGAGACAAAACTATCCACAATACCATACCATCAAGAAAAATTAAGTAATTAATTAATTATTAAATTAATAAATTACCCTAAACAAAATCATGAAAGACCACTATGTGAAAATGACATAAATCTGGAAAAGGACATCAAAAAATCAAAAAGGACATTGAAATGTGAGTAGATGTCTCATGATCCTGGATAGGTAAAACCAATGTACTCAAAATGGCTATACTTCTAAAAACTGATACATAGATGTAGCACAATGCCAATCAAAAACATCAACAATGTTTCTCATAGATCTGGAGGAAAAAGTCCAAAAATACATATAGAATCAGAAAACACCTAGAATACTCAAAGCATTCCCAGATATAAAGTAATATTAAAATCCTGGATATTAAGTAATATTAGAAATATACAGAGGCAAAAAAAGCACAGGACAGGCACAAAAGATGACTTGAGCATCAACAGAATAGAAAAGAGGAAGCAAGAACATTCAGGACACATCCATTGTTTGATATTTGACAAAGGAAAGAGAAGCGTGGACTGGAAGACGACCTCTTGAATAAACCATGCTGGGAAGACGGGTCATCCCACTAAAGAAGACTGAGCCTAGATCCAGCTATGTTACTATGTGCTATACTCAAATAAAAATGATCAAAGATCTAATTCATTAAAACAGAAACACTCTTCTGGAAGATTAAATAGGTAAAACTCTTGAAGAAGCAGGTGAGGGGAAAGTATTTCTGAACAAAACTCAAAATGGCAGAAGATAAACTACCAAGAATTAGCACATGGAGTCATATACAATTATAAACCTTTTGAATATCAAAGAAAACATCCTGTAGAGTGAAGAGACAACCTATAGACTGAGAAAAAAATTGCCAGTTATTCCTTGGACAGGGAACTAACATCTAGAATACATAAAAAACTTAAAGAAGTTAGGCCCCTGAACAAAACCCCAATAAAAAGATGGACAACTGAGCTGAATAGTCACTCCTCAGAGGAAGGTCAAATGGCAAAAAATACATGAAAACATGTTCAACACTGGTGATACTAAAGAAATGCAAAGTAAAAGAACATTGAAAGTTCATCTTCCCCAGAAAGAAGGCTCTCATAAAGATAGCAATAGGAACAAATGCGGGCGAGGCTTTACGGACAGGGAACCTTCTGCACTGTTGGTGGGAATGTAAACTAGTTCGGCCACTATGGAGATCATTATGGAGATTCTGCAAAAAGAAAAATTATGTTTTTTCAATATTCAAGGCAATATTTATTAAGTACCTTTCAAATTTTGTGACTGTACTTCTTTTCAAACTATCAGGGACTCTTATTAATTGTCAGTATATTGACAATCATGTATGCAATTTTTCAACATCTTAATTTTTTATCAATTTTTCTCTAAATTATATAAAACAAATCAAACTTTTTTTTGTTTACTACTCACTTACATCACAGGTGATTTGTCTGCCACATTATTCTCTATACTACATCCATTTTATAGCCTTGTCATTCTATTATGTATTCTTATAGTACCCCCATCCTTAAAACTACTTATTTTACTGATGTCATATACTTTATTTAATAGCATAGAAATAGATTTTAGAATAATATTAAAAACTGCACATTTTGTGTAAAATGTGTTTTTTGCTTTACAGTGTAAAGTCTTTATCTTACAACTATAGTCTATACTTGACACTAGGGGTGAATGCCTTTCTTTTTTGTAATTTATAAAATCATTTTATATTGGTCATTTTGTGTTTGTTTTATGAGATTATTTTTAACAGAAACAATTCTATTCTTACCTTGTATTTTCTTTCTCTAATTTTTTATTGACTTGAATTCAGTTAGAATTATCTCGTCATGATGAATGTACTACACTGATTAATGTAAGGCTAAATGAAAACTGCTATTATTTAGCACTCAAAGGTAATATATGTTCCCAGGACAGTTGTCTGCATTCTGAAAGTGAAAGCTATTATCAAACCCTGTTCTGCAGTGCGGTTTTGTGGTATTATTAAGGGTATTTCCCCCATCTTGGTTACTTTCACATTCTGAAGCAAAAGGCCCAATATCCACCACTTTAAGGAGCGTGGATTTCTTTTGCTTCACAGTTTATAGAGTTTTCCACCCATAGTCAGTTGGGTCCAACACAGGGCAGCATGGCGTAGGAGAAACAGGGCATGGCAGGGAGGACAGAGAAAGATGGACTCTTCCAGGCCACTAATGAGTATCATGGCCACATGACCCATTCACCTCCCCAAAGTCCCACCTATGAGGCTCATGACCCATCTCTGTGCTGGCTGTGCTCCTTCCTTTCTTCTTTCATGAGATACTCCATATTGCTAGCTGTTCCGATTTTCTGGGGTATCCACTATACTTTTGACTTCACTCTTACATCCTTTTAAATGTACCTCTCAGAGGCACACTACCTGGTCCCTCAGAGCTTCTTCTGAAATCTGGGTGAAAACTTTCCTGGCTCTACAAATCTTAAAGTCTGCAGGCACATAAAAACAGCACCAGGTGGAGGACTACTTTTACCACCAACTGACTAGTAGCATGGCTTCCATCCATCATAGTTGTAAGGGTCTCTGAGTGCCAGGATGATGGAGTGCTATGAACTGAATTCTAAAGAGCAAATTCTCCAGGCTGCAGTCACTTGAGAACATGGTATCCTTGTGCTCTCTTCTCAAAACAAAGTCTCTCATCTGAGCGATTTTGGCTCTGCAAAAGGTGAAGCCTTATTTCTTCACTTTGTCTTGAGGAATTTTTCTTGCATTGTGCTATTCCAAAGGGCTTAACTTCTTTCCACTGCAAACCTTTTCAGCAA
Organism: Dinomys branickii; assembly: GCA_004027595.1. Lineage (NCBI taxonomy): Eukaryota > Metazoa > Chordata > Mammalia > Rodentia > Dinomyidae > Dinomys > Dinomys branickii. The sequence continues at coordinate 185,427 of PVLD010000901.1, read as the reverse complement.
CAAAATTTTCCTTTGCTTCATCTTTGCAGGCTCCACCTTTACCACAGCTTCCTTTAGGACCAAACTCGAAACCTTTAGATTCACCATGCTGGGCCATTTCCTCTTGATTCTCAAGGTAAAGCTGGCAAAAATCCCCCAAAAGTACCCAAGCCGTAGACTGAGTGTTTGATTACCTTGAAATCTCTTCTGTTAGATTCATTAATCCACTTAATCTCAGTATGTTCCAAAGTTTCAGAACAAGAGTAAAATGTAGACACATTTTCTGCCAGAGGAAAACACACATGGTCTTGAGTCCAAATGACAATGGTGTCCTTGTTCCCAACTGAAATCTCCTGAGATTAGTCTTTGTATCTTGTATTTCTGTTCTTTTGAACTCTGAAAGACTTTCTTCTATGAAGTCGAGCTTATAGCATTCCAGGGCTGCTTCTTCAAACAGCATATCCAAATCTTTCCAAATTCTTCCCACAAGCCAGTTCTAAAGGCTTCTGAACCACTTGGATAGGTAGCATCATGGAATAATTCCACTCTGAGTTAAAAAAAAAAGTCTCGGTTACTTTCTCATTACTGACACAAAATCTACAACTCAAAATTATAAGAAGCTCATTTTGGCTCAAAGACTGTAGAGGTTTTAGTCCATAGTCAGCCTGCACCAAACCAGGACAGCATAGCAGAAGAAAACAACCTCACAGCACAGTAGTAAGAAGCAGAGAGAAATCAAGGGAGGAGGAGGAGAGATATTTCCTTCCAGGCTATTCCCCCAGTCACCACTTCTGACCAGATTCTACCTTCCAACATCACATTTACCTGTAAATTCATCAGTGCACTAATCCACTGACGAATATCAGGCCCCTATGATCCTATCACCTGTGAATAGCCCCATTTATGAGAGTGTGAAGCATTGGAAGGACTTCTACATATAAACCCAAAGATTCCTCTAGCTTCATTCTTTGAAAATATATTTTTCTCTTAAAGTGCAATAAAGATAGATAGATATTTATATATTTGTTGATAATTGCAGTGGTTTATTTGATTTAGTATGTGGATCTAGAATAATAATGTAATAATATGTACATTTTCTCTTTCCTTTTACCTCCTTTCTCTCTCCTCACTCTCTGTTCTACTTCCTTTGCACTGTGGTTATATTTATTCCTATTGGGTTAAAAATTCCTTGACATGTCAGAATTGAGAGTAACCAGAAATCTCAGCAAAATAAAGAATTTCTACTCCAAAAATGTAAAGTTCAACCAAAAGAAGAAGATGTATATGCCTGTTATTTTTAATAAAATAACCTCAGACCAAAAGTATAATTACAAGAATACAGTTCAGTGACTGTTGAGGAAAATGCCGTGAATCCCTACCTGCGGCCTATGCAGGTGGCTTACAGCAATTCCTTCTTCTTCCTCCTCCACATCATGTCACTTTTTTAAAAATTTTTTTATTTTTTATTTCTTTCACATCATGTCACTTTAAGAGAAAAATAATTACACAGAAATGTTTATATCTATAAAGTGTTAACTTAATTTTTCAGCTTTCATAAACAGATAGAATACAAACTATGAGAGAACATTACAAGGAGTATTTAGTTTTAAAATGTGTTTCACTAAAGGGCATGTTACCATCTACTCCTCCTCCTTATGAATGCATTTATCTCATCACTGTTCTTTCTTTCCAGAGCATTTCTAGAAATCCTTTTGTAAGTGTCTTTAGTTGCGTTGTCCTTGCTGCCTTGATGTTCTGAATCTATCAAAAACTTTCATCTTTCATGATCATTTTTACTTTCTGGAAGAGTTAGGAATTGGTCGGTGCTTGATCCAGTGAATAAGGTGGATGTGAACACACCACAGAGCTTTCTTAGTCTGCCTTTTCACTGGATGGAAACGGGTCGTGGCATTCACTGCGTTTTCACCACATCTCATAACAAACTCAGCGATGCCGTCCTGTACCACTTCAGAAAGAGGAGAGAGTGGTGGGGAAAGCGTGTTTGATGAGAATGAGTTTAGTGCCAATGTGTCTTTTGCTGTAATTTTTTAAACTTTGTGCATTCACTCTATTTTGATAATCCCTTACAAATACAGTTCTGTGAAACTTACACACCTAAAACAAGACTCCAAAGTTAGAGACATAAAACTATAAAATTTACACATCCTCTTTCTCAAAGGCCACATCCTAAGTTATTAAACATCCATAATTAAGTTTCAAATCTAGGATTTTGGGGTAACAGTTATACCCAACTAATCTGATCTGCATATGAATTTTGATTTACTTCATCAGAGATAATAAATATCCCCTTGTCAGTAATTTCTTGAATATTAAGCAAGCCAAAAACACATAATTTTTGCTCCCATTATGTAAATAACTTAAACCTGAACAAATTCTGTTTCATTTGTTGAACTTTGCCTGAAACTTAACTAGTAACTGCGAATATGGCTTGAAACTTAAAGACCGATAGCTAGACTCTTTCCTGCTCCAGTCTGCATGCTAATGGAAGATCCTTTAGCATAGATAGGGCTGAAAAACTTAGCGGCATACTGCTAGATTTCAAGGCAAAGAAATCAACAGGAAACATTTCAGTGGAGTTTAGCAATTCAAATTTCTTCTACTTTGATACATCTTTCTTGTTTCACTATTTCTTATTTTTTCTGTCTCTGTAAATTTGAGTATCAGTTAACTATACCTGGAAACAACTTTCAAAACTTATCAAGTCATAGGATTTTCTGAGACTCAGAAATAATGGATACTGGCTCTAGATTTAAAGTACTAGCAAAAGACTGCGTTGTTTCTTTTGTCTTTCATCTATGGCAGATTATACTTTGCTGATATTTTCAAAAGTATCTAACAACCCATGTTCCTAATGCATACTTTAAATTATAATCATTGTTGTGTTGTAGCAATCTAAATTGCTCCTAGTTCATACACAAATTACAAATGAAAAGATTTGTACTATAGTGTATTTTTTGCAACGAGAAAAACACACTGAGCTTCAACCAGTTGGTGCTTTGCATAGACACAAACTCGGTTTTCCAGATTTTCTGAATTATCGGGAGAATTAGAGAATTTGGAGTTCCTGTGGATTTTTCATTTTGTAAATGCTTTCAAATAATTGAGTTTAAACATAAAATTGCATGCCAATTTCAACATATTTGTGAGCAAAATATAATCCAAGGCTACAAATCTGAAATTTCAGGAATACAGCAAGCCCACTTAACTATTATAGAAGACCCAGTGCAAATAATGGAGTTCTTCCACCCATTTGGTTTATGAAGACTGAAGAGAACGTGTGATACTGTGCTCAAAGCTACAATTGTAAACAAAATTCTGTTATCACAATTTTTATGAATTTGAACAAATTAAACATAACTTCTTGTATAACTGGTATCCAGATGTCCTTTAGTCTCACGCAGTGATCGGTGGGGATTTTTCAGAGATGGCAGATCTAGAATGTGTGTCACTTTGATTAATGGTGCAATGCTAGGATCAAGGGCACTAGGATTAAGAATGTTTGAGTGTCTCCTGCCCTCAGTATCCTGGATAAGATAAGGGATAGAAAAAGCTGTGGTCAACCTTTGTTGCTTTGCTACCTTCTGTCCACCATAAACTGTTCCTTCCCTGTGAAACCACCCTGCCCTCAAACCAGCGGATTATGGACTAAAACCTGCACAAACTATGAGCTAAATAAATCTGTCCTCCCTTCACTTCAGGTGTCAGGCATTTTATCCCAGCCGCAGGAAACGTAACTAAGACACTCCTCTAATTTCATTTTTTTCACTTTTAAAATGGGGAAACAATTGTACATAAGATTTGCTATAAGGATTAAATTATGTCACGATGTAAAACATAAGTCGTCTAGTGACAGGTAGAACACTTCATAAATTTTAGTCATAGGTTGGTACGTGCATATTGAAGATTTTTTGAAATAAGAAAATTACTGATTTTGGAAATGTAAATGTAGTGAGAGACAACTCTAAAGTAACATTTGCTTTTAATTGTATTAATGTCTCCAGTTATTTAATTCAAATTTCAAGCAGATATGCATATCAACTCTGTTAAGCCTGGGAATAGCCTAAAAATAAAACTGTTTAAGGTAACCAGCTCATGAGGGATTTATTTTCTACCTAACAATTTTCCTGTTGTCATAGTTCGCTTTTGAAAAATCTTTGAAATTTACAATTCTACACATTCATTGACATTTTAGTCTTCTTTTATGCTACTGGGAGACTGTAGTGATTACTAAATAAAAGTAATATTTTCAGCTACCATGACAATAAATGGAACATTCAAGTAATTACTAAGTGAAAATCTATGGAGTTTTCATTCCTTTCAGCTACATGTTCTTTTGTGTTCGTCTTTCTTCAAGACGATGAACTTCCTGTACAGGCTCAAAACTTTTACAGAATTCCATCACTTTTAGTTAATGAGGTTTTTGTATTGAAAGTAAAATTCTTAATGCACATCAAACATGAGCTGCTTATGTAAATTGTTTTTAAAACACAATATTTGTAAGGTGTTTGCAAATGACAGGACAATATATACAGTATCTGAAAATTCTAACCTATATATTTTTGCACATGAAGAAAATAAGCACATTAAATTATAGAAAATATAATCATTACTTTAAGTTTATTTTATTTTAAAATACAGCATCATAAATAACCATTATGTATTTGGTGGAAGATAATTTTCTATAACTGTAAGTGAAATTCCGATATTGCACTACAATGTGTTATAAAAATACACAAGTAATATGTATAAATAAGGAAATATTTTTGTCAGATATATTGCCATATTTTAACTCATGACTGTGACATTTTATTATGATGTTGTAAATTTAAGGTAAATTATAAACTGTATTTCATACTATGTGTAATAAATAAAATAGAACTTAACTATTTACCCTATATCTCATTTATCATAGGACAATAATTTAGGAGAAAATGTTAAGAGGATTTTCCTCCATTATGGTATCTATAAATATCTAATAATGGGTCAAATTAATCTCCAAAAAGTCATTATAGTCAGTGTGTAATGTCCCACATAAATACTGTTCTACCTAAAACTAGTAAGATAATTCATCATAGAAGAAATAGGCCATTGGTATTTTGATTGGCTCATTTCTCTCCACCGAAGAGGAAATACTGGGACAAAAATGGAACAAGAAGTGTGGAATAAAAAAGAACAGATTATCTTTTTTACAAAAGAACACACAAGTGTCTAGGAACCTGTGATAAATTCCAAACGTTTTCCACTTATGATCGTTTATCTACATTTAGGGTGCTTAGCATTATTCAACAGTGCTCTATTGTGGTAACTTTCTCCCCAAATAGACTCAGTTCCAAATATTCTTACGTGACTGCAGAGCTCCTTAGACTGTCCCTTGTTATTGACTGCCCCGCATTCCAAACTTGCAAAATATTCTCTTTCTCTAGGCCTCGCTAACAAATCTATCTATAGATTTTTACATTGCATTTGAGCCTTTTAAACTCCAAAATGCATGAGATTTTTCTCTTTATGATGATTCTTCCCCCATGCTAACCTTTTCAGTTATGTTAGGCAAGACATTTTACAGGACTAAATGGACACCACAGTAGCGATTCAGAAAATGAATACAGTGATGAGAACTGATGATAGATTTAGTGCTACATGTACAGGTACATTTCTAATATCCCTCCAAAAGCTGATAACCTAATAGCAACAGGAAGACTTAGGAATCAAAACGAAAATGTCAGAGAAAAAGCGGCATGGGATGAAACTAAAGGTCAAGAATGAATTAAAACATCTAAGTACCAGTAAAATGGGAAGAAAATCATACAAAAGCATAAAACAAGTCTTTCTTTTGGACATTGATATTTTAAAAAGCCACACATAGCTGGTGTCACTGTTCATACAACAGCTATAAGTACTCTCCAAGTCAATGCTAGATAGAGTTGAATTTTTCACTTGGTCATCCCAATGCCAAATTCTTTAAGAGCAAGGTAAAAAAAGTAATTTTTATATTTGCAATACATTTTAAATAATTTCATATCTACCACTTGTGTGTTTAAAATATATTAATGTACTAGAAGTTTTACAAATTGTCAGGATTAAATGTTCTCAATATTCTCACAATTAGGAAGGTGAACTGATGTAAAAGTAACTTCCAAAAACAAAGAAACTTCCATTTATGATTTTAATATAGTCACCATTATCTTCCACCCTATCTTGAGCCTCTGAAACAGCTCTAATCAGAAAATTTTCATTTTACCTCTGGAACATTATTCTCAGTACCTTTCGTTGGTCATTGCCCTAGCAAATGCCAATTCATACTCTCTTTCTTTCTTTGTATCTGTTATACAATACTTTGCTTTTTGGCTATGAGTAGTTTTCTAAGACAATGATTCTATACACAGTGCATGTGTGTTTGTCTACACAGGGTGGACGATATTCTCAGTGTTCTTGCCCTCCTTTTCCTTGTTGCTTCAGGAGGAGTATTACATACTGATTTTCCTGGGTTAAACACCTATAACACCTTATTCTCTTTTAAAGATTATTCTAGATTTGGCCACAAAGCGCACTTTGTTGTCTTCTGTGTCTTTGACATATTCTAAACAAAGAATTTGCTTTTCATTTCATACTTCTTCATGTAATGATATTACAAGTTTCTCAAGACAGATCCTTTTGGCCTCAGACACAGAATCATGTATTAGTCCAAGTCACCAAACCTGTATTAAAAACAGTTGATAGGTGTGGTCATTTCCAATGAGGTATTTTTAGTCCAGCCTATCTTAGCAGAAAAAAATATATGTGACTATTCTAGCATTAATATACACATATCTGTAATGACTTCTACATTTAATGACCGGCAGCTATATTATGCTAAACATGGATTTATGTTGGTAATTCAAAAGCTAATTCATTTGTATATCTATCCTAGCTGCTTATTTCTTTGCCTGTTTTCCATTAGAACAATGGAAAATGTCTCTTTCAAAATCTGCCGTTCACTTACCTAACTGTTAAATTAATGTACTGATACCTTCAATCTTCACTCATCCCATCTTCTTTCTCATTTTGGAATTTGATCTCTCTCTATCTATCCGTTTCTGTCTCTGCATCTCTGTCTCTATCTCTGTCTGTCTCTCTGTCTTTTTTTCTTTCAAGGTGGTTCATGTTGAATTGTGATCAAAATTACCACAGTGTATCTATTCATGCACCTATTTAAAAGACATTTTGAGGCTTGGTTCCAGAATCCGGAAATTATACAAAAGAGTTGCTGAAAAGTTTTCCATATAGGTGTTTGTTTCTGAGACAGGGTCTCCCTGTGCAGTTCAGGCTGGCCTTGAACTCATGTAGCCCAAGCTGGCCCAGAACTCAGGACAATCCTCCTGCCCCAACATTCAGAGTGATGGGACTACAGATGTTTACCATCATAGCTAGCTTGCCTACAGGTTTTAATATAGAAAGCATTTTTATTAATTTTTCAAGCCATTTGGGAAAGCATAGGAACACAGTTTTTGTAATGCAAAACTATGGCTACATTTTATAGGAAATGCTACTCTTTCAGAATGGCATACCAGTTTAGATTCCTTACAAGAATAAGTAAACACGTGTATGTTCTACGTATTCTTCACCTCACTAGTACTTGGTGTTGTTAGGATTTTGTGCTGTGTGTGTTGTGCTATCCTACTACACAGTTATGATATCTTATTGTCTTGAACCATTGAATAACAACATTTACTCCATTAGCAAAGGATGGTAATCATCTCTTCCTATGGCTCTTGGCTGGGTTTCAGTTCTCCATTGCTGCAACAAAATACCTTATGAGGAAATGAATTGTAAGGCTCACAGTTTCTGTGCATAAAGGGCTTTTTGCTGCTATTTGCTCTGCTCCCACGTGGGCCTCGCTGGTTCCATCACATGAAGGCAGTAGCACAATTAGATGCAGAACTGTCAGCAAACAAAAAGTCAGAAAATGACCGTATCATTCAGCTTCACGCTATTTTTAAAAAACAATTTTATGGGAAATAAATAGCATCTCAAGAGAAATAAATACTTTAGTCCCTTCCTGGGCAAAACCTTAATTGACTTAAGACCTTTCACTGAGCCCCATGTTTAAAGCGATAACCACTGTTGAGACCGTGTCACCTTGTCTATAGATCAGTTGTGATTGTACTATTTTTTATGCTAATTGGTGTCTGTTTGTTAATATGTTTTTGTACTTTTATTTTTTTAAATAAAAAATAAAATAAAATACAATAAAATATTCCATCTCCTCTGAATCCAGCCACTCTGAGAACCTTCCTCATTACATCTGAAAAGAATCTGTGTACAAAAATATTGGGGACCATATTCTAAATTTCCCAATGCACATCAAATCTATATTAAAAGTAACTGTATGAGGCTATCACATAAATAAGTGAATGTAATGCTGGCAAAATAAAAGAGGGGGTGAGAGAAGAGGAAAAATATTGCATTGATGTGTTATTTGCATGTACCAATACTCTACAAAGAATGTAATCATTGTGTGCTGTGAACATATACTAATAATTTTTTTAAAGTCATAGTAAGAAATTTAATATAGGGTGCAGTTTGTGGAAATAATTTCACGTACACTCTTAGTAGAAACCAATCTATACCAGATGCTGCCTTTCATAGTTTTAAACATCATTTTTTTCTTTCTGTAATCATTTGTATTCTATCTAAAAAATTCTTGTTAAATCTACAATGAACTATGTTTTTACAACTACTAAAATTTTGAAGTTAAAATTTATATTTAGATTTCTACATTTACTTTCATTGTTTATTGAATTTTTGTATAATATTTGAAATCTGTACATAGATTCATTCCTTTGTTGTTGTTATTGTTATTTCAGACAGGGTCTCACTAGGTACTTCAGGCTGACCTTGATCTCATTACATAGCTCAGACTGACTTGAAATTCTCAGCAATCCTCCTGTCTCAGCCTCTTGAGTACTGGGACTATAGCCATGGGTCACCATGCCCAGCAATTTCTTTCTTTATTTTCTTTTTTTTTATTTTTAAGACAAAAGTAACCAGAATAACACAAAAACTATACAGAAATACCAAAGTATACAGAAGATATTAAGGAATTGGTATTGTATGCTGTATAATGTAATGTTATCTTTGCATTTCTTTAAACAAAAACAATACAGAAATACCGATTTACAGTGGAGACAGTAGGGAATCACCACTGGATGTTATATTACATAGTATTATCTTTGTATTTGTAAACACAAAAGCAATAAAGGAAATACCAAATTATAGAGAAAATAGTATGGAGTTAAGACTGGATGTTGTATTACAGAATGTTATCTTCATCTTTGTTACACAGTTACACAGATGATGGCTCATTCAGTTAATCATTTTCCTCCACTTTGTCTCCGCTATTCTACCACCCTTTCAGTGGTCTTCCCGCTGGTAATAAATGTGCATTTTTGGTTTATTTACTCCCTCATGCTCTCACTTTGGGTAGAGATTTGGCTGCTTCTAATTATACTGTACAATATGTGCTGTACACAAATTGCTATGGCAGGTGGTGCAGAAGCACCCTTTAGCAAGCCCCCATTGCCATTGGGTGCCCGGTCAAGTAGGCAGGGTTACACAATAAATCTCCAGGCTATGATGACGCATCCACATCTATAGACTCAGGCAAGTCTTCATAGCCGTCCCACACTGGGCACACCCCACCGGGGACTAGAGGTGAAGGCCGGGGGCCAGGGGTGAAGGCCGGGGGCACGCAGCCCCGGTGGCTCACCCCGCTGGGGGTTAAGGGCGAGGAGCATCAGGGACACCACCCCATTAGGGGCCAGGGGCATGGGCCGGGGATGCGGAGTGCTGGCGGCTTGCCTCGCTGGGGGCTGGGGGTGCAGGCCGGGGGCGCAGAATGTCAGTGGCTAACCCTGCCGGGGGCTGGGGACAGGAAGCACCAGTGGCTCATGGGGGGGGTGGCATGGAGTGCCTATGGCTGACCCCACCGCCAGGGGCCGGGGGTGGGGAGCGCCAGTGGTATTCCCCGTTGGGGGCTGGGGACCCAGAGCACTGGTGACTCGCCCTGCCACGAGTCCCTCTAGGGTCCCTCTCCCCCGTCGATGTGAGCTAGCAGTCTCGCGGACTCCACCTCTACACCGCTCTGCCAGAGGCCCAGTCTAGGTCCTCAGGGCTCTCATGCAACCTGAAGGGAGACGCCCCGTTGTGTCCCCCTGCATGCCTCATATGACACTTTGGAGACTAACCCCACCCAGCGAGAGAGGCGGGTCTACACCCTAGTTGCATATCTTTGTGTCATTCCACCTTTCGAACGCGTTGGCATTGGACGCACTTATGAGGTTGAGCACAAGTGGCATGTGGTCTCCCCCAATTGTGCTCACTGTGGTAGTCCATGGTGTGTACTGAGTTTAGTTATTTCTCTGAAAGAACTGGAGGGTTTTCTTGGGTCTGCTGTGTAGAGTATGTTGTTGTCTCTCAGGTTTGAGGACCGCTGCTTTTTGTGTAGTTTGATGCTATGAGTTCGTACCTTTTTCATATAGGCAAGCCATATGGAGTCTCTCTTGGTGCTTATATTAGTAGTTTAAGGTCAGTCCTGAAGCCCATTGACTCTGCTTGTTGTTTTCAGGATCACATGGTGAATGCTTGGGTCACCAAGACTCACATTGCTTGGAGAGGGAGTTCAGGATGAGAGCTGAAGCCCAGTAATTCAGCTCATGCTTTCTGTTTGGTTTTGGGGTGAGAAGGCCATGGGGCCATGTAGTGCGTCTTAGTATGCAGCTCACTCTTTTTTTTTTTTTAATTTTAAATTTTAAAAGTAAAAGCACAAAAACGTATTAACAGACACACAGTAGCATAAGAAATAGTACAATCAAAACTGATTTACAGACAATGTGACATGGACTCAACAATGGTTGTTGCTTTACCTATTGATATCTTCGAAGTGTATATTCATGAACACAAAAATAGACATGTGAAATTGGTAAAACAATTAATCATTTCAACAACAGAAAAAAAAACGGAAAGCATTAACAAAGAGGCACAAAGTAGTACAATAACAGTAAGATCAGAATTGAATTATAGACAAAGCATCAGAAAACCAACAGTAGATGCTGCTTTGCAAATTGGTATCTTCAAAGTGTGTGCTCAGGGTAACACATACGTATAGACACACAAGATTGATCAAATAACCCGTCATCAAATATTCCTTAGCATTAAGTGATATAATACAATAGTAGAACCATGCTAGCCCTCCTGCACATATGTATCTACATATATACATACATACATTTTTGCCTCTTTCTTTTCTCCTTTCCCTCGTCCCATCTGTTCTTTGCTTTTGAACAGATTTCCTTCATGTCTCTTAGTTTATATTCCCACCCGCAGGTTCTTACACCAGTGATACAATACGTTGCCTGCTCATCTACTGCTGATTCATTTCACTTATGAGTATGGACTCCAGTTTTGACCACTTGCCTACAAAGTCCCCAAAACTGTCTTTCTTTATAGCTGAATAATATTCCATTATATAAAAATGCCACAATTTTTTAGTCCAGTCTTCTGTGGATGGACACTTGGGTTGCTTCCACATTTTAGCTATTACAAATTGCACTGCTACAAACATGGGTGCACATATATCAGAGTGATATGATGTTTTCAGATCTTCTGGGAAAATACCCAGAAGGGGAACAGCTGGTTTGAATGGAACCTCTAGACCTAGTTTGCTGAGAAATCTCCAAACTGCTCTCCACAGTGGTTGCACCAGTCTGCATTCCCATCAGCAGTGTAATAGAGTCCCTATTTCTCCACAGCCTCGCCAGCATCTGTTATTGGATGATTTTTTCATACTGGCCAGTCATACTGGGGTGAGATGAAATCTCGATGTTGTTTCCATTTGTATTTCTCGAATGACTAAGGATGTGGAATATTTTCTCATATATTTATTTGTCATTCGTATTTCTTTACCTGAGAAGTATGTATTCATCTCAGCTGTTCATTTCAGTATTGGGTCTTTGAATTTGGAGAGGTACGTGTATTTTAATTCTTTGTATGTTCTAGATAGCAGTCCTTTGTCTGAGAGAGAGCCAGCTAGGATTTTTTCCCAATTTGTGGGTTTTCTTTTTACTTTGCTGATGATTTCTTTAAATGTACAAAAACATTTCAGTAGGTTGAGGTCCCAGTTATTGATTCTTTGAAGTGTTTCCCTTGCAGCTTCATTTTTGTTCATGAACTCTCTGCCTACTCCTATGTCTTCAAGATTTTTACCTACTTTTGCTTCCAATAGATGTAGATTTGCTGTTTTAATGTTGAGGTCTGTGATCCACTTTGACCTGAGTTTGGTGCATGGTGATAGACTTGGGTCTACTTTCAGTTTTTGGCAAGAGGCAAGCCAGTTTTTCCAGCACCATTTATTAAACAGGTCTTCTTTTTCCAGTGAGTTTGGTTGACCCCTTTGTCAAATATTAGGTAGCGGAGTGGGTTTTTCGTTATGGTTGCATCTTCCAGTCTGTTCCATTGATCCTCAGGTCTGTTTTGTAGCCAGTATGAGGATGATTTTATTACAGTAGCTTTGTAGTATAATTTCAGGTCAGGGACTGTGATTCCATCTGACTTGTCCTTACTGCCCAGGTTTGCTTTCGCTATTCTGGGTCTCTTCTGGTTTCAGATGAATTTGAGGAATATTTTCTCTAGATCTGTGAGGTATGCTGACAGTAGTTTAATGGGAATTGCATTGAATCTGTACAACAGTTTTGGTGGTATGGCTATTTTTACAATGTTAGTTCTTCCTAACCATGAGCAGGGTATGTTTTTCCATTTATTGAAATCCTCTTCAATCTCCTTTTTCAGAGTATTGTAGTCTTCACTGAAAAAATCTTTCACATTCTTTGTTAGATTGATTCCTAAGTATTTCAATTTCTTGGTTGCTATTGTACAAGGTACGGTTTCCTCAATTTCTCTCTCAGTCTGTTTGTTGTTCGTGTACAGGAATGCTATCGATTTTTGGGTTTTGACTTTGTATCCAGCTATGCTGCTGAATTTGTCAATTAATTCCAGGAGTTTTCTTGTGGAGTTTTTGGGATCCTCCATGTATAGTATCATGTCATCTGCAAATAGTGATAGTTTGACTTCTTCCTTTCCTATCCTTATTACTTTTATTTCTCTCTCTTGTCTGATTGCTCTGGCTAATGCTTCCACAACTATGTTGAATAGGAGTGGTGACAATGGACATCCTTGTCTTGTTCCTGACTTTAAAGTGAAAGTTTTCAGTTTATGTCCGTTTAGTATGATGTTGGCTGTTGGTTTATTATAGATGGCTTTGATCAGATTGAGGTGGAGACCATCTATTCCTATTTTTTCTAAGGTTTTTAACATGAATGCATGTTGGACTTTATCGAAAGCCTTTTCTGCATCTATTGAGATAATCATGTGGTTTTTATCTTTGACTGTATTAATAGAGTGTGTTACATTTATTGATTTGCGAATATTGAACCATCCCTGCATTCTTGGAATGAATCCTACCTGGTCATGGTGTATAATTTTCCTTATGATTCGCTGTAATCTATTTGACAATATTTTGTTGAGTATTTTTGCATCTATGTTCATTAGAGAGATTGGCCTGTAGCTCTCTTTCTTGGTTGGGTCCCTCTCTGGTTTTGGTATCAGTATAATACTTGCCTCCAGAAATGTGTTGGGGAGAGTTGCTTCCTTTTCAATTTCATTGAAGAGTTTGAGGAGTGTTGGCATTAGATCTTCTCTGAATGTTTTATAGAATTCTGCTTTGAATCCATGAGGGCTTGGGCTTTTCTTTGTTGGTGTTTTTAATAACGTTTTCAATCTCATTATTTGATATTGGGTTGTTCAGGATTTTTATGTCTTCCTGATTCAATTTTGGTAATTTTTACCTTTCTAGGAATTTGTTGATTTCTTCTGTATTTTCTATTCTATGGGAATACAGATTTTCAAAGTAGGTATGAATGATCTTTGGGATTTCTGTGGGATCTGTAGTGAATTCATCCTTTTCATTCCTTATTGCATGAATTTGAGATCTTTCCCTTCTTTTTTGATAAGGTTGGCTAGGGGTTTATCAATTTTATTTATTCTTTCGAAGAACCAACTCTTTGATTCACTAATTTTTTGTAGTTTTCTTCATTTCAATTGCATTAATTTCTGCCCTTAGTTTTATAATCTCCTCCCTTCTTTGGGCTCTTGGTTTAGCATGTTGCTCTTTTTCTAAGAGTTTAAGTTATATCATTAGGTTATTTATTTGCTCTCTTTCTGTGTTCTTTGTATATGAGTTCATTGCTATAAATTTCCCTCTGAGGACTGCTTTCATTGCATCCCACAGATTCCAGGAGATTGTACTTGCTTTTTCATTTATTTGTAGGTATTTTTAAATTTCTTCTTTAACTTCTTGTGTGACTCATTGGTTATTCAGGAGGTTGTTGTCTAATTTCCAAGTGTTTATGTGGTTTTTGGATTTTTCTTTGTCATTAATTTCCAATTTCATTGCACTGTGGTCCAATAATATGCATGGGATAATTTCAATTCTTTTGCTTTTAGGTAGATATGCTCTATGGGCTAGAATGTGGTTTAGTTTAGAGAAAGACCCATGTGCAGCTGAGAAAAATGTGTATTCTGATGTGGGGTGGAACACTCTGTATACATCTACTAAGTCCATGTGTTCACACTTTTGGTTCAGGTCTGTTATGTCTTTGCTGAGTTTCTGTCCAGTTGACCTGTCTCTTTGCGTCAGAGGGGTGTTTAGGTCCACTATTATAATAGTGTTATTAGTTATTTGATTTTTCACGTCTGTCAAGATTTGACTTGTAAAGTTAGGTGCTCCATTGTTTGGTGCATGAATGTTTAGGATTGTTACCTCTTCCTCTTGTAGCTTTCCCCTAACTAGCATGTAATGGCCTTCTTTATCTCTTTTGATTGTTTTTGGTTTGAAGTTTACATTGTTTGCAAACATAATAGCTACCCCTGCTTTTTTCTGGGGACCTGTTGCATGGAGAATTGTTTTCCAACCTTTAACTTTCAACCTGTGGATTTCCTTTTGAGTAAAATGTGTTTCCTGTATACAGCATATCGTTGGATTGTGTTCCT
>PVLD010000901.1:0-170246 GCA_004027595.1 Dinomys branickii | reverse complement strand
TAATCTTTTCCTGTTGACTTGTGAATTAAGGCCATTTACATTAATGGTTATAATGGTTATATGTTGGCTTATTCTAGTCATGTTATTTACTTGTTGTTTTCCTTCTTTTGCTGACTGTTTAATTACTTGTTCTGTTTAGGGAGTTATTTCTATCATTGTTCTTGGGATTGTGGTCTCTTTTTTCTCTGTCTAGAATATCTTTTAGTGCTTTTGCAATGTTGGTTTGGCACTCATGAAGTTCTTCAGTTGTTCTTTGTCGTGGAAATATTTTATTTCTCCATTGAATTTGAGGAATAGTTTTGCAGGATACATCAGTGTGGGTTGGAAGTTGTTTTGTCTCAGAATCTGTAATATCTCGCTCCAAGCTTCTTGATTTCATGGTTTCCGTTGAGAAGTCTTCTGTGATTCTGATGGGCTTTCCTTTATAGGTGATCTGTTTCATTTCTCTAGCAGCATTTAATATTGTGTTCTTTTGCTGGATATCTGGGATCTTGACTATTATATGTCTGTGTGTGTTTTTCTTTGGGTTATGGATCGTTGAGGTTCTATATGCCTCGATTAACTGTACCTCAGTATGTTTTACCTTGTTTGGGAAATTTTCTGCTATTATTTCAGCAAATATTCTTTTTATATCGTTTGTGTGGTCTCCTGCTGTTTCACTCACTCCTATTACTCGAATATTATTGCGTTTTGCCTCATCTTGCAGCTGTTGGATTGATTTTTCTTGTGTCTTTGATAATTTTATGAGATTCTTCCTTTCACACTCATAAGCTGCCATGCTGTCTTCAAGGTCTGAAATTCTATCTTCAGTTTCGTTTAAGCGGTTTTGCAAGCTTTCCGTTGAAGTTTTCAAATCCTGGCAATCTCTTTGGACCTGTTTCATTCTTGGTAATTCATTCCTAAATTGCTCTGGTAACGTTTCCATTTGTTTCCTATTTTCTTCTAATCTTTTATCTGTTTCTTCTCTATGTGTATGAACATTTCTTCCATTATAGTTTTCAGTTCATTTTTTGTCTGAGAGATCATTGCAGGTATGTGGCTTATTTCTGCTTTAAGCTCTTTTATGGCCTGTTGGAGTTGTTTCATTTTGGATGCAATCGTTTCATAACTTGCAGGTATGTGGCTTCCTAGTTCCCTTGTATCCTTGCATTCAGGACTTGTTCTGGGTGGAGTTGAGTTCTGAGACTGCGTTTTTTTCTTCTGTCTTCCCATTTTTGGGTATCAGATTCAAAATATTGAACAATAAATTACCCAGGCAGTTCACCAGGCAAAAGTCTGCTGCAGAGGCTGCTCCAATGACTCCTTCTCTTCGGGAGAATGTCCCTTAAGCTTTTTGCTGAGAGTTCAGCTTAAAAGGCTATTCAGATGCTGGTTTGCTACTCCTTACCGAGAGACCTGGCTGGGGTGTGTAAGACCGCTCCCCCGCCCTCCCAGGGTTCCCTGCAGGTATAGGGACAGATCTCCTCCCCCACTCGGTGATCCAGTCACGAGCGCAGATAGCCCACCAGTTTCCTGCAGGCAGGAAGATTCCAAAGTGCCAGTTTTTTGTGCTATGCTCGCGATCTGCTGCTCACCAGCACTTCTGTTTCCTCGCGCTCTCTGGGTCTGTGGGAGGGAGCGGGATGCCCCGCTCCTCTGTGCTCCTCCTGCTGCCTCTGCCGCGGACTGCAGGCCGCTGAGGGCCTTGGCTGTGTTGCCTGCCCGATGCATATGAGATCCAAGACCACCCTGTGTTGCCGCTGCTAAAAAGCCGATTTCTGATGGGAGTCGCTGGCCAGCTGTGCTGGTTTGGGAGGCGGGAGGGATCGAGCTGGCTGTGCCCCCAGGGCGCTCGGACACAGCCAAGCCACCTCCCCACGCAGAGCGTCTCTGGTGCCCAGCGTTCGGGGCTTTCCCGCATCTCCCCACGGCAATTTGGGCCCCTTACCGCGTCTCCTCCGGCAGCTCAGAGAAACACGTTCAGTTTGAACTTCCCAGCCGAGGTCCCGCTCGCCAAGTCTGTCTCGAGCTGTTGGTGTTTATCAAGGAGGATCGCTCCTTTGCTGCTCACCTGGTTGCCATCTTCCCAGAAGTCTGAGCTCACTCTTTCTGTTGTGCTCCAGCTTCCATATGTTTTTTGACTGGATCCCTGGGAATTACTTTGGTTCTGGGGTCACTTCCATTGCTCTCTGC
Source organism: Dinomys branickii (assembly GCA_004027595.1). NCBI lineage: Eukaryota > Metazoa > Chordata > Mammalia > Rodentia > Dinomyidae > Dinomys > Dinomys branickii. The sequence continues at coordinate 168,074 of PVLD010000901.1, read as the reverse complement.
TACTCTTTGCTGGTATTTGCTCACACAGCAGAGAGGTCTGAGGTCATATCCTCAGGGCAGGCCTAGAGCTGGGTGTCGTGGGTTGCTCAAAGATTGCCATGACACCAGCCTGCCTCAGGGAACTAAATAGAGAGATTTGCACAGAGTGGGGAATCTGCTTCACTGGCCTTTGTATCCACCCATCCTCACACTGGATTCTACCATTGCTTCTGACTGCTGCTGCTTCCTTTCCTGGCTGTGCTTTCTCCGCTCCTGTTTTGGGCCAGCACTCAGGACTTTGCTCACCTCTGGCCATGGCAAGGGCCAGTGTGACAATAATGGAGACCCAAGACACCAACAACACCTTCTTTTTGTAGTTCTTGGCTTCATGAGGCTTCAACCTGGTGCTGCTTTCTAGCAAGCCTCAGTCCTCCAGCCCAGTTGCTGAATCGGCCACTCTTGCTGATCCGTGGCTGCCAATTCTCCTCTGGTTCGCGCACTGGAGAGCTCAGAGGGCCGGCTCTGGGGGCTGGTGGCCAAGGGAGCATGTCCCTGGGGTGGTGGCAGGACCATGGGCCTGGGGGCCTGTGGCTCTTGCTGCCTGAGGCCAGCACCATAGCACGGGGCTCTAGATCCTGGCAGCAGCAGCAAGAGCAGCGTGGATTCCAGTCTGAAGTGGGAGGCGCCGCGGAGCCTCCAGGCAGATGGATGCACTGAGGGACTGAGTGTAAGAGGAGGAGAGGGCAGCCGCAGTGGGTGAGGTGCATGGGTGGGTCAAAGCAGCGCAGCTGGTGCAGCCAGTGGAGGAGGCTGGGGCAGCACTGTTGCTGTGCTTTCACCCCTCTACTCAGGACTTTGCTCACCTCTGGCCAATGGGGAATGTTTCCGCGAGCATGGGCCTCTGAGGCTGATGCTGTGAGTGCCGGAATGAGGAAGCAGGGTTGGGGTTTGTGTGGAGCGGGGGCTCCTTCCTTTTCTGCCTTCTCTTCCTCTGACTGCGTCCTGGCGGTCCTCTGAGCTCTTTCTCTTGGAGAGGTCTTGTTTGCTCTTTCAGGGGGTTTCAATTCCCTTTGCAGATCATTCCTGGGCCTGGGGCACCAGGGCACCCATTTCTCACCTTCTTGTCTTTCTTATGTTGCTGTATTTCAGTGTCTCATTGGCAATACTCTGGGGGGATCTTTCTGTGCTGCTTACCTGGTTGCCACCTTACCAGAAGTCCCCCAAATTATTTCTTTTTAAAGTTTCTTTCTTTCTCTTCTTTTTAACAAGTGGACAAACAACTGTTCTAATCTTTCACTCATTAATTAAATTTATTGATTATATCATTACTTTTATTGTTCAAGATCAGTTTATTCTCTCTTTATTTCTTAACTGTGCTCTGTAGTTGCCAATCCTTTCGCCAGTATCAAACTAAATATTATAACTTTACAGTAAATCTTGTAATCAAGTAGTACAAGTCCAACACCTTGTGTCTTTTTTATATGACTTTGACTTTTTCCTTTATTCTTAGAAAGAATATGTCAAATTATACAAAAAATTTTATGTGATCTTTATTGAATTTTATAGAATCTCTAGATCCTTTTGAGAAAAATTAAGATGTTAGTATTCCATTTTCTTATTCAGGAACACATTCATATCTACATTTATTCAGATATTATTGATTTCTTTCACCAGAATTTTGCATTTTCGTCAAAAAAATCACCAGTACACATTTGTCAGAATATTAGATATATTTCAACAATTTAGTGTTATTTTATTCATATGGCTTAGTAAATTTCAAATTTCAAATATCCATTAGTAGTATATACACAGATAATTTATTTTATGTCTTTACTTTTTATAGTGATATTTCTGCATTTTTAAATTTTTTAATCACCATAAGTGTTTCTTTAAATAGATAATATTCTTATCTAAGAATAAAGAACATTTTCCTTCTTTCTCTACACAGATATTTTTTAATTCTGTTATTTTTTCTAGATATTTATTTATTGTATTTTGTCTAATTTTTTCTGTTTACAATATCATTGATTTTGATGTACTTTTGATATTACATTTCTACAACTTGCTTTGGGCTTCAATTACTGTTTTTGCCCATTTCTTTCATGAAGAGACCTGGATTAGAGATTATACATCTTTTTTGTAACATAAGCATGTGCCTTTATGGGTTTTTCCCTATGCATTGTGCGTCACATTTTTGAAAACTTGTTCTTATTCGTTTTTATTTCAAAATATATAAAAATTGTCTCTTGCAAGCACAAGGTCCTAAGTTCAATTCCTGGCACTGAAAATAAAATTTCCTTCAATATTCTTCCTTTAATTATTTTGTTTTTTAGATAGGTTTTGTTTACTCTCCAAATGTTTGGAACATTTTTACTCTTTTTTTCTCTTATTTTCGTTAAATTTAATCCCATTGTGAAATGATAGCACGCTGTATATAATAGGTATTTTTTAGCATTATTTCAGGTTTGTTGTGTGTCCCACACAACAAACTTGGTGAATGTAATTGGCCTATTCTCTTCTCCTACAGACTATTGTCTAAATGTCGAGTGAGACACCTATCAAAGTTTGAGACAACTGTTGAAGACTCACACTGCCAGGGGCGATGTGTGCATTTGTCGCAGTTCCATCAGTTTTTGCCTCATCTGCTTGATGCTATTTGCTTTGTGCATAAAGGTTACGGATTTAATTTCTTCATTGGAAATTGACTCTTTCATCAGCATATAATGTTCCTGTACATATTTATATGTAGCCTGTTAAGTATTTTGCTGCTCTTCTTTTATTTTACTACTCTCTTTAAAATAAAAAGGTCTGAAATTTGTGTACCAGCTCTGACTTACACTGAATTGTTAGCAAGGCTTATGTATAATCCTTCACTTTAAAAAAATTAAATTTTATAAGCAAACTTTGAAGCTTACTTTTTAATAATCCACTCTGATTTTTCTGTCTTTTAAATGGTGTATTTAAACAAATCAAGCTGAAGTGCTATAGTTGAAGTAATATCTACCATACTTGAAACTAAATCTATTCCCTATATTTTTCTTATCTTTTCCTAATATCACAGGTTCTAATGAAATCTTTCATATGAGTGCATTTTCTTTCCATTCTTAATATAGGATATAATAGAAAGTTGATAAATGAGAAACTTGAATATCAGCCCGGGTTAAGGTCTCCAAATGACAAGATACAGCATCATATACAGATACCTTCTAGACCATATACTATTTTTAATTGCTTTCTGTTAGACATGTGGTATAACCTTACAAAATAGTATTTAATTAAAAAATAACTATTGCAAACTTACTTTTACTGGTCAGATCAATAAAGAATGGATTAAAATATTTAATCTTATTTTTTTCTCTTCCGATTGGTTTACATAGCTTCACATGTATCACCTATTGTTGCTTTCCTCTTTGTGAGAAATTCTTGTTCCATTTTTTGAAGGGGAGGTCTAGCGATGCTGGATTGCCTCATTATTTTGTTATCTAGGAAAATATCCTTTTTATTTTTTTTTTACTTTTACTGGGTACTTTGTTTGCATATAGAATTCCAAGATGATATTTCTTTGTTTGCTTTATATTTTAACACATTAAACATTTAATCTCACTCTCCTCCTAAATACATGGCTTCCGTCTAGAATTCTGCAGGGGTACTTACTGCTGTCTACGCAAAAGGCATCCTTTTTGCTAGTTGTTTCTTTTGAAAATGTCACATTACCATTAGTGAACTATAATGTGAATATGAAAGGCCTAGTTGTAGATTTTCTATAAAATATTTTAAAATTCTGTATCTGTGGGTTTTTCATATCAAGAACTTGGAGAATTTTTGTCTACTCTGACTTCAAACATATTTTTTCCAATTTCTTTTTCATTCTGGAATTCTTACTGCTTGGTACAAAACTGTATTGAAAGATTCCGTTATTTCCATTTCACTGCTTTTTCATTTACATTTCATTCAGTTCAGGAAGTTTTTATTGATATATCTGCAAACTCACTGTTTTTTTCTGTATCCGTTTTCAATGAGCCCACCAAAATTGTTGTTCAATTCTTTCTTTGTTTTGATTTCTAACATTTAATTTTCATTCCTTCGTAGGGTTTTTAGCTCCTGGTTGTGTTATCTATCTGACCTTACATGTTTTCTATGCTATCCATTAGGTTCCTTAACATATTAATCATATTAGCTTGGATCTCTGGTCTGTTATTCCCGAAGTGTGTCATGTTACTCTGGTTCTGATGTTTACCATGTCTATTCTGATTGTATTTTTACTGATTCAATAAATCTTTTTTTCGAAGTCAAGCATTATGTTTCCAAAGAAAAATAACAGAATTAAAAAACTACTGTAGTGGGACTTGTCTTATTCACCTGAATAGAAGTTGACTGTCTAATTCCTCATGTCCTTCTTCATGCCAAAAGATCAACATTTCTTAGTGGGCTTGTTTTGGTCTCCCTTGTCTTCCAGGTCTCTGAGAACTCATTAAGTAGACCTGTCTTGAAGCTCTTCCAGCTGCAATTCATTGTTACTTTACAGGAGATTATTTTAACATAGTAACAATGTACTGAAAACTATGAGTTGTTTAATCATTTGAATAAATTTCTCCTTTGTTTAAGATATATCATGGGCTGTGAAAATCGTAAGTTATTCTTAGCTTTATGCTTCCTCAAGTTAGATAAATAACATGCCCTTCATAAGTTTACTCTGTGTAGAGAGGGTCTGCTGTATTCTTTTTCTGTGAAGAGTAACTTGTATGCAGATACTCTTAATATATTTTAAAGTGGTAAATTTTCCATCACTGAAGGCCAACTTTAATTTTGGGTACTGGGAAATTAAAAAAAAAACAATGGAAAGTGAAAAAATAGCAAAAACAAGGATGTGAGTCAGTATTCCTTTGGCTGATTTACAATCCATAACTATCGAAAAATGAGGCAGACCACATAAATACTGTACAAGAAAGTTCCACTGTACGACTGCCTTCACACTCAGTATAAAAGTTAAATCAAGGAAAGTGTCCTCAGTCTTAATCAGCACTGGAGGAAGCATTTTTTTGCCTTTGCATGCTCTCTTTACAAAGTGGCACTTGCTTAATTAACTCTACCCTTGCATAACCAATGATTAGTTTACAAAACAATATTAAAAGAAATTCTAAAGGGAGCGTTTGTTGAAATAAGTTGGTTAGCCATTACTGCAAGAATAGCCTGTGCCTACTAATGATTGAATTTATAACTAATGTCTGCTAGTTTTAATGTTACACTATATTTTCCTAAATGTTTCTCTGCACAGTAGCTAGATGAAAATAAAAAAGTACTCCTAGTTTCTGTTTCCTTTGTAATTTACAAATGCAATAAAAGACTAGTTCATTAATGCAAAGGGCAAATATGCACAACGCTCACAGCTATATACACTCGTACACAAACTGAAGCATAAAAATTATGTGGTAATAAATGTAAAATATAGAAATTTGTATAAAGTACAATTTTCCCTTTTTAATAGAAAATCTGTTTACTGCTTTTTAGTGCTACAAATTGTTTAGGACTTCCAACAAATTCATGGAAAAAAAGAGAGTAATAGGTGATTAACACATAGAGGTATTTCCAGTTAATGTGTGTACCTTACTTCAACCTAATTCAACCCATGACGTATGGTAAATAAAGCAGTGTTTCACATATCTGGTACAAATGTCATGTGAGTTATATTTAATTACAAGCAGTGAATCAAACAAGTGTAACACATATCATTCTGACAAAATAATTTTTTACTTTTCACTGATGAGGCATATAAACACTTAAGCATTATCATATGTAAGAAGGGGGAATTGCACCCAATGGACAACTTTTAGTAAATGTTTTTGTGAAAGAAATAAAATATGCTTAGAAAGACACAAGATTAATATAGAAAGGAGGAGTTTGGGTCTTCATACATTTTGGGAGTGGAGCACAAAAATATTCAGTGACTGTCCACTTTAACCACAGAGTGGACAGATGCTGGATTGTGTGAGGGTCACTACTTGGCTCATAGCTATCTTCTCTCTGTGTCTTTATTGGATGGAATCATCATGAGTACGAACATACACTAGGTGAATAACTTATGAAATTAATTTAATAATTGTTTTCTAAAAATTTATCACCTTAAAATTTTAAATCTTTTCAACATGAAGTACAGTTACTCTAATTATTATAATAGGTTATTTTCTATCTTATTGTTTTAATTTTCCTTGTTTTCATTTAAAAGAAACACGTAATAAGGTTTTTCCCCTTCCCCATACAACTATACTTGAGACAAAAAAGATTAATAGCACAAGTTAGTATTAGATGAAAAACCCACTCCTCTGAGATATCTCTTCAAAATAAGCCTTTGAAAGTTACTTCTTGTTTGATTCCCAGTACAAGTGTATCTAGTGTAATTATCTGTGTCCTTGATCTTCATCACTTTCTGTCTCTCTTTCTCTCATGTAATTCTCCCTTTCTCCATAATTTTCTCCATTCCTGTTGTGAGAATTTATGTAATCTCTGTTTTGGGGGTAAGGTGGGTAACGTCTAAAGTCATTTTTAAACAGAAAATAACTTCATAATCGTCACCTTGTCTAATATATTTGTGAAAAAAATAAAGTAACTTTGTAACAATTGCTTCTGTCTCACAAAAGAGCAGAGCTTGGATAATTTATCCCTACGCTCATGATACCAGACAGCTTTTTATTATGTGGAACAGTTGTGTCATAGAGACCACTATGAAGTAGCCCTGAGCAGGATTTAAATTAACCAACTGGCTTTTTAAGTGTACTTGTGAATCTGTCCAAAACCTAGGCCCCTAGTCTGGAAAGGAGCGGTGGACTCACAGTAAGTAAACTTCTGAGAGTCGTGAATCCCTACTAAAGCCTATAATGACAGAGGAAGCCAGAGAGCCTCAAAGGATAAAATGAGATCACAGCCAAAGACAGCTGGATCCAATCTCAACTAGAAAAAGATTATAGCCTCAGGCCCTTCACTCCTATGTGGATTAATTTAATTCTTATTGAGGATTACTTTAATATCTTCCTTGGAGAAGTCCTTGAGTAATTCTATCCTTCTTGAGTAATCCTCTCCCTTCTTCTGATAACCAAATAAATACAGGTCACCCAGCAAAAGTCTTGGTCTTAGCACTAAGAGAATCTCAAATTCTGGGAGAGGGCTTTGATCCTCCTGGAGCCCTGAAATCATTTCATTTGCCTCTTTTTATTTAGTCTTTTCCATACACTTGTTTGGGAGATAGTGGACCTGATCATCCTGCAGTACTGAAGGGCTATTATTAACCTGATAGCTGTGCCATGCTCTACGAGAAAAAGAAGAAAAAAGAGAAAGTGAAGCAGAGAAATAGATGTCTTTTTCCGCGGGTGAGAGAAAGACTATCAAAGGAGCAGTAAAAACTGTGTATGGTACTGCAGTAGCAGCAGCTGCAGGAACATAAGCAGTACTAAATTATACATGCATTTGCTCAAAGAATAATTAGGCTGTTCATCAATAATAAGTAATTATCTGCAAAATCATGTCACGTATAAGCACATTTATAAAAAATAAAAGCACATATGTCACTATAACTATGTTTAAATACTATTCATATCTATATTATTTGTACAAGATCAGTTGCAGGTTTTATACTCTGCTATGAGAAGAATATCAGTTTGTCACAAGGAAAATTAATTTACTTTTACAATTTGTGAAACTAAAACTAGATGCTTATTATTTTCTTTGCAAAATTGTTTGAAAGTCCAGGTGAAAAATGGGTTTCAAAATATTTAAAACACATCCTGTTTTAAGTCAACAAACACATTCTCCAACTATTCAACTTGTCAAACACAAATTGACAATGAAAAGACCACAGTAGATGGAGGTAACGAAAGGTGCGACCTCCTTTTCTGTCTGAGATGAATAAACTCCACGCATTCTCCAGCAGTGCAGTTTGCGTTCAAACGTTCTCTGTAGTTCACATGACAGAGTCTCTGTTATTACTTTTCACGTCCCATGCCAGTTGTTTTCTCCTCTGGTACTAGAGTTTTGTTGATGATAAAACAGCTATAAATAAATATAAACTAGAGGCTTTTATAGGCAAGTGGATGCAACTGAAGATATTCATTAGTGAAACAAATCAGATTGACATGTGTGAACTTCATATTTCCTCCCAACTATAAGAACCTGAAAGAGTAAGTAAAGTCTGGAAGGTACAATAGATACTGTGAAAGGGAAAAGAAACTGCTCAAATAGGAAGGAGCGACTGGGATGAAGGAGGGGAGAGGAAAAGGAAAGAAGGAAGAGGTAAAAAAAAGTATACATATACACAGGATAGTTAAGATATTAGTACTACTAATATCTGTCGGTTTATTAAAAGGAGCTGTTAATGTGCAACTGCTTCATCAATCTTGCATGCCTACATCTGGTTATATGTTCAACTCTTTTGAAGGTGACACTACGTGATATAACAACCATCAATTCCGTATCATTTTTATTGTTTTCTATGCTGTTTTGTTTAAGTATTTGTTTTTTGTTGTTGTTATTTTTTTGTTTATTTTTTTGAGACAGGATCTCACTATGCAGTTCAGACCAGCTTTGAGCTCATTTTGTAACCCGGGGTGGTCTCGAACTCACAACAGTCCTCCAAGAGCTGTGATTACAGGCATGAGTCAACTCGACCAGCTATTTGTCTTTAATGAAAAACAAAATTTTTATGTATATACAGGGATATCGGGATAGGTGTATTGCCAATGTCTGTGGTTTATTGAAAGGAGTAGTCAATGCTTAAAATTTTTTTTTCTTGACCAATTTTGCACACTTGAATTTGATAATTACAATGACTGATCTGAAAACAACAACATGAGTATAAGAACCATTGCTGAACTCCTACCATCTTGTGTGGTGAAGCTCTGCATTCTTTTCAATGTTGTTTTTTCTTTTATTAATTGTTACTGTCTTTGTTTGACCACTCTTACATTCTTATGTCTGGTGGACTGAGCAACTTCATTGAAGATACCAGTATACAGGGTAGCAAACATTAATTCCTATCATTTTGTTTTGAGGTCATGTATTATTTTGTTTTTGTGTTGTTTTGATTTTGTCTTCATTGTTTTCTTTTTAACTTTTAAAATAAAAATATGTATGAGAAGATTAAAAAATGAATTAAAAAGCAAGTAGTTCTTTGAGGATTGTACCTGAATTATAGGTAATCTCTCCTTTGACCACTGTGAATCACTGCATATTCATAAATTTTAAAGAAAATATTATTTCATCTTCCAAAATCTTTCAGTTAAACATTGAATTACAAATTGGTGTGAACTTATTCTTTTATTTATTTATTTTTTTGGCACTGGGAATCAAACTCAGGACCTTGCGCTTACTAGGCAGACTCTTATGCCAGTGAGCTATATCCCTGGCCCTTATAAATTGTTGCATAAGTGTGCAAACAGGTTTTCACATTTTCCTTGCCTATCCGTATATGTTAACTATTAGTATTTATGTACTGAATTAATTTACAAAATTCAACATCTCATCAAAAACACGTGAAATGATACAGTTTCTGCACTCCTTAGTGTTACATCCTTTTAGTAGGAAGCCTGACTTGAATTATCACAATAAAAGAATCAGAACACCTAAGTTAATTCACAGAGTGTATTCAGTTTAAATTTCTGAATTCTCTTGTACAAAGGAGAATCTGGGCTCCTTGAAGAAAGATCTTGATACATTGCTGAAATGTATATTGTGGAACTTCCTCCTAGCTTCCTCCAAAGGACGAATTCCATTTATGAGGCTGACTATGTTAATGTTTCTTTAGGAGTGGTGCTTATTCTTTGACCAATCTACTTACTCAGTCACCTTCTATTCCATTTCCCTATTTTGATTATATGTACTTTAATTAAAGAGGATGTTTGTTGTTATACTTAATTTTGTTTAGTTACATATTTATTGCTTCTATCCTAACAGACAACACTTCAAGAATGACGGACATTTTCGTTACTATTGCTAGAATATCATTACTTTGAATATTGTCTTGATGGAGAACACGCACCATACCTGTTGACAAATGAGATGAGATAATTGAATTCTTCCAATTGTATTAAAAATAACACTCCAGTGATTCATTATTTTAATAACATAAATGAGAGTAAGTAAATTTAGAGAACATAAGTAATTTAATATTCTGTTTAACAACTTTAAATGACATTTAAAATATTTTAAATGGAATTTCTTAGAATGCACACAGAAAGTGTATGTGTGAGATAATATTGCAACGTGGTATTCTCTTGATTTGGTTGTTAAACAAATACCTGTTGAACACCTACTATGTTTCTGAAACTGCCTGCGAATTAAAGAGTAACTAGTGTATCCCATTTTACAGTGTTTTATGATATTAACACAGATGCAAAACAATAAAAAACAATTGTATATATTATTTAATATGTTTCTAATAGTATGTATGCCTGTGTGTCTCTTTGTGAAAGAGCTGGCATAGGTAGAAGAGAGGATTATCTGAAAGTAAAGTCTTACAAAAATGCAAATCACCAAAACAGTCAGGGGCATGTTTGTGTTATTTGAGGATAAGAGGCTCCGGACTACCGGTGAGAGTTAAGCGAGAGAAAATTTGGTTATACTCGGAACTGAGAGACAGCAAAAATCAAGATAGTTTGGAGCGTAAAGTCCAATATACACTTTGAATAATAGTTCCAGGCTAATGAAAATCTGTTGGAAGGTTTGCTTTCACAAGAAAGTATACATACAAGACTAAAGCAGAGGTTTTAAAAATATAATTACTGTTTTGTGTAAAAAAAGTCACATTTTTGGAACACTTAACATTTTGAGTGGTAGTAGACGGGAGACTGTTTTAGTTTTCCAGTTGACAGCTGTTCATATTTGGTAAAAAAATATCTGTTTCGGAAAACCATAAGAAATGATAAGATTTGAGATTTGAATAAACAAAGCATGGGAATAAACAGTATAAAACCAAGTTTTATGTTCCCAGAAAATAGAAAAAAATACTCCTGAGGAAGTAAACAAATCAAACTGCTTTTTATTGTCTTGAGGAAAACTGAATATTGCACTAACAACGTATATTTGTACATTGCACATAGTATTGCTTAAATTTTAATTTTTAATTAAGGAAGACTCACAGGAGATTGAAGAGAGAAACAAAATACTACAAACATTTTAAAAATGGCTTGGAAAAAATAAAGTGTCAAAGGGGGGAAATCTTTAGCTGAAAGAAATGGAAGGACATTCAGTGTGGGTTGACATGAAAATTCATTTAAAATAGATGAACAGTAGTTCTAATATTAACTGCCATACAGTACGATGGCCTTGTAATGCTGTTTTCATTATTTTTTTAAAAAAATACAAAGTCTATTGGACCCAGTTGGTAAAAATGTTTTCCAAGATTACTAATCAGTGATAGAGACACCATAAGTTGCCCAAAACGAAAACACTGAATGAAGGGCTTCAGATGAGAAGGGAAAGCTATACTTTGCCCAGCACCACAGGGGCTGGTGGCCAGTTGGCACTGCTTCCTTCTGCCGCTTCTACAGCAATCAGAGGGACTCATTACTGATGAGAATGAAAAATACATTTCCATGGAGGTGTCTTCCAATGTCAAAAGCCAATGACGTGTTTAAACAAGTCTACTCCTAAGTTCTGCCCAAGGGTAAAAATGTACATATTTAGTAGGCTAAACTCTTGCCAATATAGGTTTTAATCAAGTTGGAGTCCCCATTAAAATGTCCACTGCTTTGGCTCATTTTTAAAATATGAAGTTATTAATTCTATTATTTTCATATAAATACATAAAATATATTTTAATCATATCTTTCCTTTCATTTTCCTTTAATATGCTTTACCTCCTGTACCATCTTATTTTAACTAATCTTTCTACCTAATAAATATACCACTTCTATTTTTGATATAAGGTTGTTTTGACTACAAAAGTAAATTAATTATTGATGTGAAAAATGATCAATTATTGCTATAAAAATAACATTTTAATTACCCAACCCTGGATTGAAGTTTATATTTCAATCACTTAGAATTGTGATCCACATATTAATCATTGGCTACACCTTAAAATGTTTAGTATTTGCATAGTAATGAGCAACAAATGGATCATTAATATATAAAAATAATATTACATGAATAATTACATGAAATTTTTTTTATTTTGAAGAGAATGAAACAATAACAAAACAACAACAACATAGACGAATCAACACAAAAATAATAAAAATTATACAAAGTTTTAAAACAAAATGATAGGGATTGACAGCGGTTGTTATGTTACATATTTTTACCTTCAATGAGGTTCACTAAACAAGATGGTAGGAATTCACCAGTGCTTGTGATATTGCATACTGTTGTCTTCATATTAGCTGTTAAAATTTTTAAAATAAGTTTTCATTCTATTTATTCTGCAGTCTTTTCATTCCTTTAATTCTTATGTGTATTCACGGGTACATATGCATTTGGCTTGAATAATGCTCCACATACTCATTTTAAGCTCATTTATACACATTATACACATTACAAGTTTTACTTTGAAAAGTTTTAGTTATTACACATAAGAACCTGTGAAAGGCTGGGGATATAGCTCAGTGGAATAAGCGCTTGCCTAGCAAGCGCAGGGTCCTGAGTTTGATCCCCAGTACCGGAAAAAAAAAAAAAAAAAAGAATAAGAACCTGTGAAAATGCCATATGGAAGAATCTCCACAAAATTATGTATTGCACCTTTGTACACAGCTGCTCACTTGAAGTAAATCACACACAGATACTTAAATGCTGCATGATCACTCTGCGAGAAACCGAAAATATAAATAAATTAAAGAGAAAAATAGGCGATAGATGATAAGAAATATAGAGAGAGGATGAAGGAAGGAAGCCACTATGTAGAGTCCTGGTAAAGGGGCGAGAAAAATTAGGATGTGTGAAAAATTAATATAAATTGCACATTTGTCAACTCCCCACAATGAATGCCATCAGTATGTAATGCACACATGTATTAATAAGGATAAAAGTGTTTTAAAAATAACATCAACAAAAACAATCTCACAAAAATATCTTAGAACCTGCAAACGAGAACAAATAGGTATTAGCAAAGAACTGATGAAGAATGTCCATCACAAAGTCAGTTCCCTAAGGAAAAGAAGAGATCTTGGAAAAAACACTTCATTATATCTTCAGAATACTATAATTTGTGCATATTCTTAGAGAATAGAAGAAATGTATGAGATGATATATTGAGGTGGTAATAAACTATGAACAAGATATATTTTGAAAAGCTACTGTTCTTCATAACTATTGGATGTTAAAGTTTTATTTTTATTTTTATTTTGAGGCAGAGAGGGCTCACTATGTAGCCCAGGCTGGCTTTGAAATTGCAATGACCCTCTTGCCTCAGTCTGCTGATATTTGGGATTAGAGATGTGCACCATGCTCAGCCCTGGATGTTAAATATTTTGAAGTGAAGATAAACGTGTTATGTTAAAAGTGTAAAAAATGATTAAATAAAATGATTAAATTTATTTTAAACATAAAATTTTGGCCAGGGAACATTTGAAAATCTAAAAAAAATCAAATATTACAATTATTCTAACATAATTGAAGAAGAATTCATGGTGATATACCACATGTGTTATGGAAATTTTCATTGTGATATAACATGTGAGCTGCAAAAGCATTCACAGGTAGGGTGAAAGGGCACCATTCTTTATTGAAAATGGCTTTCAGCTACAGATTAAAAGGGCAGGTTAGAGTATAAGAGTAATACATATGTAGCACATTAAAAAGAAAAGAACTTGACCATCAAATGTCAAAGGCAGTGGTAGTGACAGAATGGAATTGAAACCGAGGCAAAGAATATAACTATATTACAAATGTATATCATACCCTTATTTAATTGAATATAGAAAAATAATTTTGGAAAATGGTGTCCTATCTGGAAAACATAAGACTGAAGACCAAAGAAAGTGTATATATTCATTGCATGGCAGGGGTTAAACGTCTTTCTCATGAAGCAGTTATTAAAATTCTAAAATTAATATCTATAACTATATCAAGCAACTAATGGATAGTGGGTTGTGGGAGCCCTGGTTCTTACTACTGGAGGAATAGGCTTAGAAGACAGAAAATTGCCTAGGGCTGTATTTACTCATGTGGTACCAGATTATGTTCAGAGACATGAGAATAAACATGTTTAGCTTCATAAAGATAGAATGCTAGGTAAAAATTATTTATGTATATGCAACAGAAAATGTAAAGATAGACATGAATTTAAAATGAAGCATTTTTTATTATTGAGGCTGAACATCCAGATCCTTATTTGGCAAGCAGGCTATACAAGAAATTTGATGGTGTCATTCCAGTCCAAATAATGTTTGCTCAATTATCTGTGCTGTCTGTGACCTCTTCAAATTAACACATAAAATCAACCATCACAAGCAGTATATAAAATGGATGGGCAGAAAGTTACTTTTCAGTAGAGAAATCTAGCAAACTATACATACACCAGGTTGACAGTAACAAATCTTGATGATAATTTATCCTTCTGATATGATGTGTTGAAACTGTCATTTCACCTCTGTGGTCATCTTCCACAAAGCCATAACACAGGCCCAGCCATGAGAAAAGCATTCATCAAACCAAAACGGAGTGGCATTTTCCGAATACCTGACTAGAACATTCATCAAAACTGTCAGTGCAATAAGAAAAGTCTGATAAACTGTCACAGAGGAAGCTAGGGAGAAATGAAGATTAAATGGAATGCAGTATCCAGAATAGAATTGCGGAACACAAAAAGGACATTAGAGGAAATCAAATGAAATCTGAGAAAATAATGGAGTTTATTTAATAGTAATATATCAGTAGTGATGAATGTATAGTAGTGCATGATGTTAGTGATAAGAAAAGTAGTTGTGAGGGTTGAAGGGAATCTCAATCCTAGTTTTGCTTCTTTTAAAATCTGAAGTATTCTAGAATAATAGGTTTATTGATACAGTGAGAAAACTTTTTATTAAAATATATTCCATTCAGACAAGTCATTTTATTTTAACTGACAATTATAAATGTCCAAGTGAAGTCTCGGCCTGGTCTGAAGAGTTCTCAAAAAGGCTAGCTAAGGGTAGAAAAATAATATGATTAAAAGTTTAAAAAAATTAAAGCAAAATATGCCAGTTTCTCATCAGCTTTAAAATGAATACATAATTTGTAATATATGCAAGGAAAATATAATTTTGAAATTGATGAATCCATAAAACCTGCCTAATCCACCAACATACTTAGGAAATAGATTGTATTCTTATGAGATTATCTAGAAAAATCGTGGCTTAATCTAATCTTTGAATGTATAATTCACAATAGAAAAAATTGAGTCCTGAATTTATTTCAGATACATACAGTCTGCCAAAAATGTATACACACTTCTGGAAAAGAAAAAAATGATACCATTTTTTTTTCAACAGATGATATTGGGAGACCCAAGAGGATGTCATATATTACAAAAAGCCCGCTACAATGCCAGCCCTTAGAGAAGAAATTAAAAATGCATGTACAACACCTCAATGACCAAGGTTTCCCAAGCAGCAGTTCACTATACTAATAGCTGTCTGGAAGCTAATGTCCATAACTTTGAGCACCTCCTGCAATTATATAGGCCAAAGTTAACTTGTATTGATTGCATGATGTCTCAATAAATGTAGCATTAAAATATTTATACATGTTTTCTTTTGCCTGAATTGTGTATATATTTTCTGGTGGACTCTGTATGTATCATAAACAACTTCATAAAATCACTTTGCTGGGAATGTAATGTAAAAGTTGCATATTTAAAGCTTTAATATTAACATAAAATCAAAGAAAACAAGGGAATATTTGGAAGAATTTTAAATGCACAATGTTTTCATCACTGTAAAAATTGGAATTAAGCATCTTAATCTGGATGTGAACCAAAATTGTCCACAGTAAACAATTTTTGATAACTTCTCAGCGCCATGTATTAGCCAACCCTCAGTTAATATTAAGCATTATGAAAGGTTTTTGTACAAATTTGTTAAAAGATATCTTATGTATTCAGTTAGATTGCAAGACACATTACCTGTTGCCCTCACTTGGGAGACACCTTGAAGTGGCCATCTGGCTAATCATTTCTGCAATCTGTCACTTTGCTTCTCTCCTCATCAGATGAACTTTTTGATCTCTGTTACCCCTACAGAGACATATCCTTATGAGTCGATCCATCAAATGACAAACTCTTGACCTTTCTAATATTTTTTGGCGGGCAAACTGTCCGATCCTGCTAGACTATCAAGAAACTTATCCTAACACTCACTAATATTATTTCTGCTTGTCTCTAAAAGACTCATTGTGTGTTTCATCTGATAATCTAAGCCTGAAATACTTGCTTTATATAACATGTACACAAAGAAACACAAACATGTATGAGCAGGAGCTCATTTTAGTATTAGAAATTATGAATATTACCATTTGATTTTCTAGTAAGTACAAACTTTCTGTTTTTGAGAGTCTAAATAAAGACAATGTTAAATAAAAATTGAATCAGATGTAAGTAACAGCTAAGGAAGTTATTGTTCCAAGCTATTATAATAAGAAAAAGTGAATGTAAGACTTCTGATAGAAAAGATGGAAAGACATTCGGAGGGGATTTGGTTAAAGGGATGAGACCATCCGTGTTTGCTACTTATTGTAGACTTTAGGTTCCTACATTCCCAAAGATAAGGAAAACAAGGTCCTATCTACTTCACTGGTTACAGTTACAAGACATGGTTTTTATATCCTTGAGAAAGACATTTCTGAGCTGTAAAATTAACAGCAGTTCAACAAAGGATTTACATCTTAAAGTGGCCCCAAAAGCACAGTTCCATGTTTTCTAACGTAAATTCTCTAAAGAAAAAATTTTCAGACATCTAGTGTCAGAAGGTAGACAATAGAAAGTTTAATCAGGCTGTAAAGGGCATCAGAATAAAAATTCATTTAATCTTCATTGGTATTTTAGTGCTTATAATAATGGTTTTTATTTTATGCATATTATTATTATTATTATTAAGCATTTATTGATATCCATTTCAACTTCTGAATTCCCCTTGATGTGATTTTTAAATGAGACCAAGAAATTAGAGATATAGATATGTATTTTCACAAACATTTTAATTTTATATAGATACTGATACGCAAAATATTCAAATAAATGTAAGCAAATGAAAATTTTCCTGAATTTGTTTATATTTGCTTGCTTGTATGTACTTAAACTCATTACTTTTATTTTAAAATATTAGTAATGACAGGCTTTCTTTGCTTTGAAAGGGAAAGGGAAAGAATTTATCATATAAAAAGTGACAGTGCATGAAAGTTTCAAGAGTAAATTGCAAAACTATATGAACTAATACCATTTTTCTTACCACTCATCTGAAGTTTGAGAAGAAAAGTGGGGAAATAACAATGTTACTTTGCATCTGTTAGTGGACCTTAAATGTCAATCAGTGTGATTATAGTTGACACAGGCTTTTCACTGACAGATTTTCCCAGAGGACATGGGCTGTTCCCATGACATGATAGACAGTTTGTGCAAAATATAAGCGGTACCCAATCGCATAGAGAATCTTTAGGGAAAGGAAACTAGGCCAAACAATATGTTCACCCTTATGAAACATTTCAAAACTCTGGGAATGCAGAGAAGGTTCCCTTTTGGAACTGCCCGTAGTTTCAGAGCATTTATAGGATCAAGGACGACCGCAAAGACAGAAGACAAAGAAAATAGAGGTGTTGGCCCCCGATTTGTCATCTATTATAAAGTGAAGTGCCACCCCAAAGCCTTGTGCGTTTGTTAGGGGATTGGATCCCAGCACGCTGTGCTCATCAGTGGCTGAGTACAGTCGTGTGTGGTCATAGCTGACAGCTCTTAAGCAGCGGGACCTGGCCAGAGGTGGGTAAGCAGGAATGTGACCTAGGAGGGTGTGTCTCCTTAGCTAGCTTTCCCTTCACTCTCAAGTTTTGGGCCATAGGCTGTGAGCCTGTTTCATCTCCCCAAGCCCTCCCACCATGCCCATCCTGCCTGGGAGCTAGCTGACGTGGAAGAAATCCTCTTTCAAAAAGATCTCTTTTAAGTTGTGTGTGTTAAATATTCTGTCCCAGTGACAAAAAAGGTGACTAAGAAATGGCACACTGGAAGGATGGTAGTCCACCAGAATCCTTTAGCCATAGCCTATGCTTTTCAGGTCAAGTCTGAGGATGCTGAAATACAAGTAATGTGTTTTCAAGGTTTGAAATGAGATATGTTGGTTGCCAGCTTTTCCATCCTCCTGTTCTAGATCCCTGGGAACAGGGCCTGAAAGGGTCCAGTCATGGCCCTGAACAGTCACTGGACAGTTACAGCACCAAGGCTGCCTTACCCTGACATCCCCTCAGAGGAGGACATCATCCATCTCTTACATGACTGATTGCCTTTTCAAGTGATAAAGACTCTGTAGACACTTCCACAGAACCAGAGCAAAGATAATGAGAAGCCAGGCCCCACCCCCCAGCAACGTGATGCAAAGTTTTCTCCCGCTGCGAGTTACCAGGCCAACCTGAATGCACTCTCAGCCATAGCTCTTGCGCTGTCCTGGAGGTAACCATCCCCGCCTCAGAGAGGTGATGTCTGCATGCTCTTGTTCTCATCTCAGCTCTCGATTCTTTTGCCACCAGGTTGGAAGATTCTTTGTTCGTTGTCACTCACAAACTGCTCACATTGGATTACTTAGCTATTAATTCTTAACATGTAAGAAGAACCTTTGGGCAAAATTGATAAATTCTAAATGGACATAAGAAAAGTCATGCTGTTCCAGAGCATACAATTGGGATCAACACTTGCTAATTTAACTTTGAAAAAAATTTTGGATTTTCTTTAAGAACAGGAAAATAATTGACTTTTATGTAATGTGTCCATTTAGTTCATATATATATTATGTATATATAATATATATAGTTGGCAAATACTTTGACATAAATTAAATTTTTATAACAGAAAGATATTCAAACAAAAACTGCTGACATTCTCCAGATATAGGGAAATATTTATAAAAGAAATTTAAGGGTCTCAACTTAATATAATGAATAAAACTATAAAGAATATTTAAAAAGCTTCTCAAATATGCACTACTCAATTAAATGGGGAAACTAAAATTAACTGTGAGCAAGCAAACCAGATTTGAATGGCGCAGTCATTAAAGAGATGTTAGCTCTCCTCTGAGTAAGGTAAAGTGAAAACAAAGAGCAGAGTGTAGCAGGGAATGGGCAGAAGAAAACAAGGGGATAAAATCTTGTAACTGGGAAGGGTCCAGAGACCAAGGGGCAGGGAGGAAGGGAAGGGACTGTGAGGAAAATTGAGCTATTCCATACATCGGAAACTAATAGACCGAATTAATGCAAACCCTCTGTGTCATAAACCTCAGATAAGAACATAATGACAAGAGTGAAAACGGGAAACGGGAGCTTAGAGGGGGAAGGAGTGCGGTGAGCAAGAGGGGAAAGGAATTTAACAAGAAACAGCTGCAGTAAGTACGTGTACCTACTGCTCAAGGTGAATGCAAACTCCACTTAACGCCATCATGTACTGATAAATAGACAATGAGCACACATTACCCATATGTTGAAGATGTGATTTATGTGAATGTTTTTATTCATCTTTTGTAATAATTTTGTAAAAGAATATATTTAAGAAAAACAGTATTAGAAGAATTAAATGGTCACAACAAAGAGCTGCTCACTCTTCCTGACCTCTAGGATTCTGGGTAAAAGGCAATGTGTCATTGCTTAACTGCATTTCTTCTGAAGACAATTTGTACATATAGAAACACGTCTGTGAAGAGTAGCAGACCAGTTAATAGACATTGAAGACAAGATGACAGATAATAATTTAAGAATAAGAAATACAATTTCTATTTCTGCTACCCATAGACTAATGAAAAACAAATTAACACTGTTTATTGCTACCCAAATAATACTGAAATCTGTAAGATATATGTAGATGCTCAGAATATATTTTGGACTTGACAATTATCCTCAAATAACTGTATTAGTGGAATACTATTTCAATTATATTCTGAACATAATCTTATAATTGTAACATATACATTCTAAACATTTTTGGAAATGATATAATAGTTAATATAGAAATGAAACAATAACTGCATACACTGATTCATCAGATATTTTAAAATTTAAAAATATCTAGAAATTAATAAATAATTAGCATACCATAGTTACTTAAGCAAAAATCAACACATAAATTTGAACTTACTATATGACAGAATCATCATTAAAATCATTGGAGAAAATTGATTTTCATATATATATAACAAGGGGATTATATATATATATATATATATATATATATATATATATATATAACTGTGAAAAAATTTAAGTTCTCTACCTTGTAAACAAACATTTTGTTCAGGTTGAAAATGTAAATAAAGGTCAAAATTATACAAAAATGGTACAATGGGAGACTATCATTGCAATAAAAGAAAGATTATTTGAAAATATAAAATTCATATCTACAATATAACTAAAGGACTACATTATAATTAACATATTCCCACACAAATGGCTTAACTGTGATTTAGGGGAAAAGAACTTCCTTTGCTTTTTATTCTGTTTTTTGCTTACTTGATTCAATCTTAAATCTGTTTGTTATACTCTGGTTTCTCTTCAGATAGAATAAATCTTTCCCCTTAAATCTATTTGTTGATTCAAGTCCAATGGAAAGATTAGGATGGATATAATTTACATAAAAATGAGGTTGTGAAAATAAAAAATAAGTTGATGGGAATTTACAAGTATTTGTAAATACAATGATTTGAAAAGAAATGTTTTAAATAGTTGCAATCATTTTTACATAGAAATTGTTGGGCTTCTGCTTTGAGCTTCACTGTTTTAAAGTTTTAAAAATTAAGCTCTTCCCACCTGAAGAACTTTGGTGTCCTAAAACAAACCAATCTTAAGGGATGCTCTCTGTACAGTACTTTTTGATAAGTATTTGCAGTTACAAATAGTAAGTACTATAGTTTCTGATTTATGTACTAACACTATTTGACAAATTAAAATTAAAATATTTATATGTACTATTGGATCTTATGCTGTCTGAAGAATATTCTGTGGATTCATTGCACTATATAAATAAGATCATAGAAATTTTCCTGGCATTTTTCTTATCTTTACACTTAATATAGACTGTTACATTTATAAAATATAATTTAAATCAAAAGTAATTCTACAAAAAATACAATATAATTCCTAATGAAATACTAAAGTGTTTCACCTTGACCTCCCTGGAAATAGCAACCAAGTCAAAATTTTACTGTCAATGGTCTAATGATACAGAATTATGAAATACAGAAAAAAGACGTGGGAATAAAGCAGCAAATGGGAAGAACGAATAGCGCGCGGTGTATCACAATCGCTGCTGGTGAGAACCTTTGTAACAGCACAGCGAATGTTGGTGTCGCACAGGGCTTTACCGCGGAAGGCACTGGGAATCAGAGGCTCTAGATCATCTCTGGAGAAAGACAAAAAGGGTGAATTTTTCTTTTCACTTTTTTTATGTTTGTTTTTCATTAGTTAAACCTGCCCTGTTGGTTGTAAACAGTCTTTCTACAAGAACGAGAATCTCTCTTTCTCAGTAACATTTGCATGGATCCTACATTCCTACATTTTATGAATATAACAGTAGTATGACCAGAACTTACTGAGGAAATGATATGATGCACATATCAAAACGCTAGTCATCTATGTGATTCTAGGGCATATGGAGTACAGGGATGCAGGCATTGCCGCACAAATCTGGGGTAACACATAGATTGAATGGGTCTACCTGGACCTCATATGACAGGAAAAGGAAGCAGTCATTTTTATAAAGAGGCAGAGCACAGTTCTATTCCATCAGTTCATAGTCTGTTGCAGCCCCCTAAAATGGTTTTATAAACTTCACAAGTCCAGCTATGTAGCTGCAAGCTTCAGGGTTGCACTTGAACTCAGTACATGCGCTCGCCCTCTTTCACCAAAGGCACCAGATTGGGCCCCTAGTTAATTGGTGTGCCCTCGGCATCTTTAATGTAAAGGGTCTGAGTGCACATAAACAAGGTGTGATTGAAAATATCATGGATATGTATGTTTTAAAATATTATAGTAAAAAATACATTGCCATTAATTGCCCTCAAAATATGCTCTCACTTTTTTAACACATATGTCCTGAAATTCTTGCAATTTTCTGAAATAGTTCTAGGAAACTTCTTTCATGAGTGTCTTTAGTTATGCTGTTTTGGCTGCCTACATGTCCTGAATTGTTTCAAAATATTTACTCTTTATGGTCATTTTGATTGTAGGGAGAGCCAGAAACTGTGCAGTTCTAGATTCAGAGAAGAGAAAAAGGCAGCAAGTTTTTATAAGCCTGCCTTTCCACTGGATGGCACCCTGGCAGAATCATCTGCAGTGTGTCTGACCACACCTCATGATGACTCTGATGAAAGAGGATTTCCAGAACTGCTTCAGAACATGGTATGAACCACAGGACAAGTGTTTTTCAAGGAGTGCTGAGATCAGGACTAATGGCAATACATCCTTCTCATCAATTTATTTTTTAAATCTAAACATCCATTATATACCTTCATCACACTTTGTATGTAAAGACATAATTATAATGAATCTGATTTTGCAGATCATAATTACTGTATTTTCATTTCTAGAATCAAGCAGCAGTAGGACCAAATGTGGTTCAGAATATTCTATAGGACCATATGTAAAGTTTATTTTAAAAAGTGAGAAATTGAAACAGCATGATTGGGTGGATTTGTCGTTCCCTTTATTGGCCACCCTTGATTTTTGTCCTGTATGATTCTATTTCACCTGCTTTCTGCAACAGACTGAGACTTGATGACTTGGCTATGGCGGTAAAACCTTAACAATGTGTCAGCTTGTTTGCACATGAAACTAGAATAAAATCTGCCCTGTATAGAAACTATTTTGCAAAATTTGGCATCTAAGTGCAGAAATTGCTCTGTGTCAAATTAAATTCTTTTAAGAACCTGAAAGAGTACATAAAACCCACAATGTGCAATAGATATTATGAAAGGGAAAGAAATTACTCAAAGGAGATACAACTGGGATAAGGGAAAGGAGAAAAAGAAAGAAAGAAGGAAGGGAGAACTATGCATGCTTATGGAAGGATAGGCGGTGATAATTTTACTGGTGATGTCTAATGGTTTATTGAAAGGAAGAGTTAATGCCTAATTCTTTTTTTTTGTTTGTTTCTGACCGATTTTGCATGTGTATATCTGGTAATCTGAACAATTAATTTGAAGCCAACAAAATGCAATATAACAACCATTGTTGAATTCTTACCATGTTATTTGGTAAAGCTCTGTATAATTTCTAATTTTTATTATTATTGCTCTTTATTCTCTTTAATGGTTTGATCAGTCTTGCATTCTTACATCTGGTAATTTGAGCACCTTCATTAAAGATAACAATATGTAATATAACAACTACTGTTGATTCCTATCATTTAATTTTGAAACCCTGTATCATTTTTAATGTTTTCACTTAGTTTTGTTTCTATGTTGTTGTTATTGTATTACTGTTTTTATTCTCATAATAATAAAAATAAAATGAAATTCAGCTATTCATTTATGTATTATGTATATATATGTCCTACATATCTCTTCTTACCATTAATTTGAAAATACTAAAAACAACTAATATGGTGAGATTATTTCACTATGATTCTAAACTTATTATCTTAAAAAATATCTTAAATTTATACCTTGGTACTTTATGCAATGTAAATTTTGCTCTGGAAATGCTTTAATATAATCATTTTCTCCTATCTTATTGGTGCAGTTGTACTTCCAGATTAAATGGGACATTTCAGATTATTAAAATGTTCTTAATCATTATTTTTATACCTTTGAATGTCCTACATGAATTTCAGTAATGTTGTCAAGCTATAGTAATTACTTTTTAAAAAAGCATAACTAAAGTTTACTAAATAACTCACAGCCATAAAATATCTTAGAGAACAAACAATTCAGGTCCACAAACTCTTTGAATACAAATTCAGATTAATTAAAAAACTAAAAATAGTTAATTATTATTTTAATTTAATGTTAACAACATACATATATTATCATAAAATGTGTGAAAATGACCTACTTAACTAGGAATTTTACAGTTTTCACCACAAAGTATAACACTAATTATTAGTAACAGGATTTTATTCACACTGAAAATATTTCAACTATTTATAGAGATAATTAACAAATAATACATTTAACAGCCATTTTACTTTCCATTTTGTTAATCTGAAGAGGAATTATGAGGCATCATATATGCCCCACCTGTGACTGTGTGAGGCTTTGTGGGGACATCTAGATGCAAGATGTAACATGCCAAAACGTTTTCTATGACACAGCCTCAATATCTGATTTTGTCATGTTTGAACTCCACTGTATTATGTTTTAGTGTGATAAAATTATTTTGAGTACAATTACATAATTTTAAAGTTAAAATTTCAAATTGCTTATCATAGCGTTTAGTCACCATATCAAAATGGAACATTTCAGACAGATTTGGAATTCTAGTTTGACCATTTATCACACAGAGGTTTAGTTGACTTTCTTGAGACACGCATGAAATCGGTTCTTATCTGTCGTGGGAGCTACCTCAGTGTTACAGGAACCCGGCCAAAGGTGGCTTTGAGACTATAGAGGCAGGGCGTAAAGTTACCGAATATTGAGTCAAGTTAGGAAGAATGCCTTCAGGCCTCCCTGTCTCCCTCTCCCTTTTGCCACTCTCTTTTAGGAGTCCACTGCAAATGAACCTGATGAAGATCCTCTGCCTAAGGCATCAGGTAGAGATGCTTAGGTAAAAAGCATTCTGGACTGGTATGGGGGACTGAGTCCATGACTGCAATTCCTTATAAAAATTATGACACATGTACTGTGCACCAAGACTGTGTGGAGATGGGAGTATTTGCAGAGAGGACTGACAGATAAAGCTTTTGTTATTGCGTGTACATAAACCTGAAGCCTCAGAGAAAACTTTTCCCTAGCAATTAAGGCTCCTCATTTTCCAATAAAGCTAAGAAAGTAAAGGAAAAGCTGCAGAATACAGAAACAGAGAGAAAAAATGGAGAAAGAAATTGATTGAGGAACAAGACAGAAGAAAGTTGGTACTGCCTGTCCAGTGGATGACACTCAGAAGCAACATTACAGCATAGTTTAGCAAACCCCAAAAGACATTCATGAAAGTGGACTTCAAGAACTGTTTCCAGACTTGGTAAGAGTGAAGAGATAAGTGTGTTCAAAGCGAATGGGAGCATTCTGAGGGAGATGAATGGTAGTAATTTTTTTTGGAAATGCTTTAACATAATCATTTCTTCTGGTGTGTTTTTTCCACTGCTATATTTTTAATGGACACCTTCACTGGAGTAGTTGATCCAAGGATGTTACACATCTCAGAGTTATGATGCAATTCATCAGTAAGAAGAAACATGCATCGATCAATAACTAATACTGGAAAGTTTTGTGATCCAAGAGAATTTTATATAGTTATCATGCCATTAATTGAAAAATATAAGAATGTTCATTTTCATACTTCAAATAATCAACATTTTTATAAAAATTATGATATCTAATGTATAAATGAATGACATAGGAAGTGGTTTCAAATTCTCAAGGAATACTTCCTTATTCCATGGCACAAGGAAGGAATGCAACAGGCCAGCAACAGGTCAGCAAGACAGGTGGGGAGGAGGTGGGAAATAAGGATAAGGTAAACAATTGAAAACAGAGAGGTAAAACCAAAATTAGTGTTTTATAAAAGCAAAAATATTATTTGAATTCATTTAGTCTTGAGAATGAAATATGCTTACCTACAAATCTAGATCTGAAGTTTTAAAACTCTAGAGGGTCAAATTTTACAAAATAATTTTTAAATCATGCATTTAATACTTTATTAGAAAGATACAAACTCCTTTGAAAAGACTAACATCTAAGGTAACTGTGAACTGAATTGCTGAGTCAGGGTTAGGCTTTCCAGTTGATGGATATCCTACAGCATCAGTGGCTGCTGAGAATAATTACACTGCTGTCATTTATGTGCTTCATGTCAAGGTGCATAGATATTACTATTTTGCAAAACCACTTTATCACTTAGGAGGCTAAGACAGATCAGTCTATTTTCAAAAAATAGATGCAGTTAATGGAACATAAATATTTTCAGGAAGTATCATGCCCACTAATTCTTATATAGAGAAAAAAATGATGTTGACAATTTTTTGGAAGATCGATTTCCATGTATCAACAAAATGTGAAAGGTGTTTAGATTTCTAGTATGGGAAAAATCAGTACTTTTATAATATGGATGAAGAGTTAGACATTTTTTTTTTTTTTTTTTTGCAGTACTGGGGATTGAACTCAGGACCCTGCACTTGCTAGGCAGGCACTTATTCCACTGAGCTATATCCCCAGCTGGATGAAGAGTTAGAAACAGAGAGACTCACTGGCACAAGAGAGATCCCCTCCATGTTTGGTTTCTTTTACTGATAGTCAGAAATCTGACCACTGCACATTCTAGTAACATAGAAGGTATTTTGTTACTTCAGTACCACAGATCAAAGGACAGAAGATGAGGAAATCTTTCAAAATGTTGTCTTTGATAAAGGGTGGAATATCATTACCCATGGACCAAAATATGTTTTACTTTTCACAAAGGACTTAGTGGGCCAAGTTTGGGTGTTTCTGCCTTCTCCTCAAAGACAGTTGTAGGTAAGAGAGTGAGAGAGAACGTACTTCCTTACCAGAGCTGGGTGGCAGAAAAGGAGAAAGGCGTGAGGGTCTTGTAGCCAGTGAAAAATAATGACTTAGGAGGTCACCTCTTTTGTGCTGTTGTGCAAATGCATTAAAAGTGGACTATATTTCTGAGAGAGAACTGAACTCCTAAAATATTTATACAATTGTGAATACTGGTTTACTGAAAGTGACATAACTTTATTCATATAGTGGAAAACAATGTGATACTTGATTATTTATTGTTAGATTTAATAAAACATGCAGTTCACTAGAAAAGATAGATTTTATATGTAACTACTATGTATGTGTGTGTGTATGTAACATAAAACTGTGAAAAAAATGTGAAAGACAAAAGAACCAGTCTTTAAGTAAATGGTTATATATGTTCTGAAATTTAAAAAGTTCCATAACAAAATCATAAGAGAATAATAAAGGTTAATACACTATGCTTCATTATCATAAATGTATTCGAATACATGGCATAGATTTTTACAAAGAAGAAACTGATAATAGCACAAAACTTGTTTTTCAGTGAACTGAGAGAAACTACTACTCTCAGTAAAACACTTAGTATATATTAAAATATTTTGATGAATAATGAATTTGTAATGTAACTAATGATTTAGTCTAAAGAGTAACACCATTGTGTTTCTCCCCAGTATTTTTCCTTATTTATCAGATTCTTACATAATGGTAAACTCTATATTGTAATAGTAACAAGTTACCCATATCAGTTATTGCTCTAATGATTCAATTTATAGATTTATTCCACTGACAGAACTGCCAAGTTATCTCACAATTAAATGTCTCACAGTATAATCTAGTCTTACTTATAAATTTTGACAAGTAGTATTCAGATATTCATAATATATAAGTACATTTTAAAATTTATAAATTACTAGTCCATTATTGATACAAACTGTTATGGTTGTTACATGTGTCAACTTGGTGAGTTTAGAGATTTGGCTGAATGACTCTGCAGGAAACCAGGGTGCTTACTTTGTATACATCCTGAGCCTGTGGAAGAGGAGGGCATGGAGATTATGTGAACACTATACTCCTCCTGGGTGGGGGTAGCCTGTTTACAATGTGAGGGAGTTAAAAAGAGACTGCTTGCCGCCATTCCTCCCTTTTGCTCTTGTGGTTTTTGCTGTGCTCTGCCACCATGAACGTTTGCCCTCTGCCATGTGCCACTCTGCCTCTGAGCCAGCCAAGTATGGACTGAAATTTCCGCAAACTGTAAGCTAAATAAACCTTTCCTTCCTTCATTTTGGGCTTTGAGTATTTTGTCTCAGCAATGAGAGAAAAGTAACCAAGACACAAATATATACATAAGTAAGGACACAAATATAAATTTTACAAACAGAAAGTATATTTTATTACATATATATATATATATATATATATATATGATTTAAACAGCAAGAGCTACGCAAATTTTAATATTTTCATGGATTGAATTATTCAGGACAAAATTTTTTCAGACACTCATTTAGCTATAAACTAATTTCAGTAAATAGATCTAGTAAATTAGGATAACTGGCTCATAATTATTAGCTTCATAAATTAAAAAAAACAATGCAAGGAAAATCAGCTATAACTTTGCCTTCATCTTTTTTTTTTTTTTTTTTTGGTACTGGGAATCAAACTCCTGACCTTGCACTTGCCAGGCAGGTGCTTGTGCTGCTGAGCTATAACCCTGGCCTTTCGCCCTCATCTTGATATTGCATACAGTGCTGATACTTTTTGATAAAAAGAAAAGTAATTTAAAATTATTTAGTTAAGTAGTTAATTTAACTGATTTTTTTTTATACTGGGAATCGAACTCAGGACTGCACTTGCCAGGCAGATGCTTGTGTCACTGAACTACATCCCCAGCTCCAATACATTACTATTGATAATATTCCCATTTTATTAATGTTTGATTCTCAAACTTAGTTATATAAATTGTTATAAGCTATCAGCATTTTAATATACAATTAATAATATTTATATGCACTGCTATATATGCATTAAAATTGTTATGATGACAATAAAATCTCTAATTTATAAAATTAAGCAATTATGATTTTTCAGATCTGAATTTATCAACATGAGCAACATGTTGATTTTCACAGATTTGTTTATAGTCATATTTGAGAATTTTGAATAATAACAACTTGCTTAAAGGTTTGTTTCATGAAATAATTCATGCGCATATTTGTTTTAAAATGACACCAATCATATATAGAAAACATAATAATAACATCAACATTAATAATAACAGTACATGTATCACATAATTTCTTGGAAGTCTAAAAGCTTTTATCTAAGGACAGTGATAATATTCAAATATTTCAGACCATAGGCAAAAGACAGATAACAGGTCAGCAGTCACAAAAATGCTGACCCTGGGCCAGTTGTGGCAGCATATGCTAGTTGTGATAGCTTTTGGTAGCCAAGGCAGGCTATGGCTTCACACTGAGTTTAGTATGTCCTGGGCTTCACAGCAAGACCATGTCAAGGAAATCAAGAAAGAAAAAAAGGGAGGGATGGAGGGAGGAAGGAAGGAAGGAAGAAAAAAAGAAGGAAAGAGAGAAAGAGAGAAAGAAAGAAAGAAGAAAATGAAAAAGAAAGAAAGTAAGTAAGAAAGAAAACAAGTGAAAAGTAAAAGCATATTTTTCTTAAAAATCTCATTCCTGTTAATAGCATTAACAGCACATTTATTGGGTAATAAATGAGTAATAGCTCAACTACATTAAGTGCGACTTGTGGAAAAAAATAAAAACATATCTAAAATAGATTAAAAACAAGCAATCTGAGGCAAGCATGAGGAAATGACCTCGTATGCTACAGTGCTGAGCGTGATGTACCATTTTTCCTCTTTAGTCTCTTTACTCTTTCAAAATTACATTCCTCGCTCCTTGCCCAATCTTACTGTCTCAGAAGCAGAAGTATACACTGGAAATGTATAGCTGTGTACATCTACAGAGCATAACAGAGTATTATTATTTTAATACAATGTAGGGTAATTAAATGAAATTAATTTACATATCTTTCACCTACAATATTTAATTTTTGTGATGAAAACTTCAGAAATTCATTTACTGATATTGAAAAGTATTTTATTCAGTGATTAGCTATATTCAGTACACATTACAGAGTTAATACTTGTTACCTTTTTCAGTATAGACATTGATAATGCATACTAACTTGCATCATTTTCATACATACATACAACACGTTATTGTCTGGATTGACTACAGTGTATGTATCCATTGACATACGAAGTTTTGGCAATTATTCACAAAGCTCTGTAAGTGTCAATCTGCAGAGATTTTTGTGAGCATGAGTTTCCAGTTCCTTTGAGTAAAGACCTAAGTGTGTGCTTGCCCTGGCCCATGGTGAGGTTGTGTATTGTTTTGTGAGAAACTGCTAAAACATTATCAATGTGGCTATTAGATTTGCAGGCCAACCTACAGCGAATGAGAGAGATTTGCAGGCCAACCTACATCCACCTTCTTGCAAGCAGTAGATGTTAGCCTTTTGGGCACGGACAATTAATTAAGGGTTTAGTGATTGTTTGTTTCACTCTGTAATTCTCAGATCACATATGATTCTAAACATATTTTCATATGCTTACTTGTCATTTTTGCTCATTTTTTATGGGTGAGTCATTATGTACTTTATCTTTTATAATTCTGTTATTCCTGACTGTATTTTTCAATTTTAAGGGTTTTTTTATATTTTACATAGTAATCCAGTAGAAGATGAATTTTATACATGACTTTTATGATCTGTGACTTTTTCTTGTTCCCTTTATGTTGTCTTTTGAAAGGAGAAAACTTTCATTTAGCTTTTTTTAAAAAAGAGTGGTTAAAAATGTCTCCTTTGTACTGTTCTTAGTTTACTGGCAAAGTCACTTTCTCATGATCCAGTATGCAGTGGGTCCAGGTTATCTGCACTTGTTCTCCAACAAGTTGAATAAATATTATTTTATTTATAGTTGCTGAGAATTTTTATTCTAAGGACTGTCACATGCAGTTACTATCTCAGTTGATAGCTCACATGCTTTTTTTCTTGAACTTTTTTTTTAAATAAAAGTACAAAAACATATTGACAAACAGACACCAATTAGCATAAAAAATAGTACAATCACAACTAATCTATAGACAAGGTGATATGGTCTCAACAGTGGTTATTGCTTTATCCATTGATATCTTTGAAGTGTAAATATATGAACCCATATACAGACATGCAAATTTAGTCAGACAATTAATCCTCTCAACAACAGAAAAAACAAAAAAACCAAAAATCCAAAGACAAAAAACAAAACAGGCAAACAACAAGAACAGCAACAACAACAACAAAAAAACACCAATAGTTGCTGCTTTACATATTGATTTCTTCGAAGTGTGTGTTCTTTAACTTTTAAATGTGATAGATAATATTTGATTTTAAAATTCTGAACCAAGTGTGTATACCTTGAAAACTTCTACTCTATTATTGAATATAATTTATTTTATACTTGCTCAATTTCATTGCATAATTTTTATTGAGGAGTTTTGAATCTAGTTCAGTTCACAAGGAGAGCTATTGCTCTATAATTTATTTGTCCTCTAATATCATTGTGTGGTATTTGTATGAGGTTAATGACGACCTCAAAGAATGAACTGGGAAGTATTCTCACTGGACTTTCATATGGAAAAAACTACAAAAGATATAATGTCTTAAAAGTTTAATAAATTTTGTAACATTAGCTGGTATTACTCTTTTGTAACATTATTAATTACCAATTTAATTTTTAAAATGAATATACCTGATAAAATTATCTTTTTATATACTTGTGTAAGTTCTGGCAGTTTCTGTTTTTCATCTCTTCACTGATGTTGCGTTTACTTTGTTCATCACAGAGTTGATCATAAGGTTCATTATTAACATCTATAGTATCTGCAGTAATGTCACCACTTCCATTTCTAGTATTCATAAATTGTGTGCATTCTGTAACAGCTTCGAGGCTTCATGGTTGCAGAAAAGAATTGCAAATGTTTCAGATGTACAATTTGATAAGTTTTGGATTTATGTCTACATTTTTGTCAATATCGTCAAAATAAACTCAAACATACCCATTCCTTTCAAATTTTTCACCGTATGCTTTGATTTTGTGTAGTAAAACATGCTTAACATGAGATTTATCATTCTCTCTAATCTGAAAGTATAAAATGGCACCTTGTCCATTGAAATACACCTGCACTCTCACATTCTTCATGGTAATCAAGGTACACGTAAAATGTCCTTTGACAGGTGAGAAGAGAAAGCAAATATGGTTTAGAAATGTAGTGGATTATTACCAAGCTTTTAAAAAGAAGCAAACTGTACCATTTGTGACCATGTAAGTATACCTGAAGGAAGTTACACCAGGTAAAATGAGCAAATCTCAGAGAGACATAATTTGTATAATTTCACATATGTGAAATATTTAAAATAGTCAAACTCATAAAAGCAGAGAATAAAATGGTACTTTCCAGAGGCCGTCAGAAAGAAAAGCACATGGGTGTCTTACAGTATGTTTTTTCCCGTGCCATCTCACTTGCTTTCTCTCTCTCTCCACCCACCACTGTTTCTTTTCCTCGGATTTGACTATAACCTCTCAATTTCTTTCAGATCATCACAGTTTGCTTTCTGTTATCATAGGTCCATTTTGGCCACTCTATCATATCAATTTAAACATATGGAAGAATATTACATGCATTCTTTTGTATTTAGCTTCTTTAATTTGAGGAACTTTTTCTGAAAATGCACCAAGTTGTTACTTGCATCGTAGTGACTTTATCTTCATTGATGAATGATGGCTCGCTGAATGAAAGTACTATAATTTTATCTATTCATCTATGGGTATACATTTGGATTATGCTTGGTTTTTGTGATTTTGATTATTTATTTTCTACCTTGTAGATGTGTGTTTTACTCTTCTTATACAGATATCAAGTTATATGCTTAAATTTAAATGAATTTCTAGTTTTCTCAAAAATTATAGCATTTTACATTCTGTTTACAGGATAGAAATAATCCAAGCTATTCTAAATCCATACCTACATTCAAGATTATTCATTATCAAAAATTTAATCGGGTGGGTGTGAGTTAGGCATTATTTCATATCACCGCATTGGTTTGAAGTCTTTGCAATCTGTACTCTGAAATACTTGTCTCTTAGTTTACAGGTGGGAAAATAGTCACAAGAAGTTTCTTCTACAAACACACAAAACTACCTCCACTGACGCGTGTGCTCACTTATTCTCCCAGCACAAGCCCGAGGTGATATCCTTTCCTAATTTGTTATTTTCCTCCCTATTCTCCCTGGTGTGCACAGTGTCTGTCCTTAGTTTTCTCAATGCCAAGTTCAGATTATTGATTTTACTTCAGACTTTTTCTAATTATATGTGTCTCCTCATCAGTATTTAAGGAAGCTCAAGCATATTTAATATGATCTAAGATAATAACTACCCCTTCTCTCTACCTCAACTCCTGAACGCTTAGCATTTACTATAACAAACTTGTCCTTCTGATTCAATTCATCATCTCATCCAGCCTACTGCTCCCCCCTCTTCCAAGAGATGCTTGTTGCTATAAACCCCTGTAGCCTTAGAGATAATTTCATGCTTAAGGATCATCCCAGCTCATGTCTCTAACTTTCTTGTCTCCTCTGTAGAATGGGATGCCTTTTATTATATTTTTTTTCTATAAGTTTGTCTCCCTTGGTTGCTTTATAAAAACAATCATCTTTTTAAAATTTTATTTCCACTTCATTCAGTTTCATCTGTAGGTGGGTTGACAGGATCTTTAAATTTTCCCTCTCTGCATGTAAAACACTTGTCTGGTTAAGTATTACCAGAATGTTCCCAGATTTTTAATCCTAAAACTAAGAATAAAACTCATTCAAGATTATATCTGAATTTCCACCTCCAAGGTATCTCCAGTTCACTTGCAGTAGGTTTACTTTGTGCACATCTTACTGTCTTCCACTGTCAGTCCACTTACAGCGTGCCATCTGGCCTTGCTGAATGTGTCTTGTGTGTATTTTTAAACCATCACAACTTTTTATCCCCATCCCTCCCTCCAGTACTTATACTTAATGGCATATTTCTCTAGAGCTCATGCTTTTGCTAGCAACTGTGATCATTCTATACCCACTGTCACATCTTAAAAACATAAAGGACACTGTGCTGCATTTATTTGGAAAATGCAGTTCATGGCTGTTCATTGTTCACTCCATAAATCATCTTTACAATCCGGGATCCTTTCTCATCTCCACAATTTTTTCCCATTTACATCACTCTTGATTGAAACAAATCTTTCTTTTTAAAATACGCTGGTTTGACAAAATATGAAGAAATCTTTTTTCATAATTCTTTTAATGAAAGCTTTTGTTTACCCAGTCTCTTATACTAAATTTACCAGATGACTGCTGACCATCTTTTAGTTCAATTTAACAGTTAGTTATGAGATTAAATTTTAGTTGATTTATACTAGTTCTGCTCCTAAATGGTACAATATCCATGAAGGCATTAACTGCATCTTTTTTCCCCTTCCATAGTTTGCAGCATCTGATCAGATATTGGGTAAAATGTGGATTGTCAAAATTAAATATTGCATAGGTCAACAAGTTTTAATACATTTACTATTCATAAAATATAGCCATATTTTGTTTCCTTTACTTTTCTATTTTGTGGATACACCAGACTATCCAAACTACAAAAAACATTCTTGAGGGTGGTAGTCCAAGACTTGTAAGGTCTTTTTCTGCTATGTCATAGCATAGCAGAAAGCCCGGAAGACTCTCAGGAAAAAGGGAAAAATGTCTGAATTCATATTTTTCATCATGTCCTTACTCCACGGATAAATATCCCACTGCTTTGACAATATTAAGCCACTCATGAAGGCAAAACTTCCATGATATAATCACTTCTTAAACACCCCATAAATACTGTTACAATGGCAATTAAAATTCAATATGCTGTAAAGCCACCGACTGCCTTTGATCTGGAAATTGAGAAAAGAATCCAGGAGCATGAGTCAAAGAAGACATCAGAGGATGAACACTCCAAATTTCATTCCAGACCTTGCTCTGCTAAGATCTCGAGGATGCTGTGGGCATTCCTGAAGAGAGAAGGTCCTGCCAGTCACCATCCTCAGTTCTCCAGCCTTCGCATTGAAGAAAAGAATCCGATTGTCCACTGAAGAAGATGAGGGAGAGGATAAGCCAGGATTGATAAGGGCTCCCCCACATTAGGGTGTGCCTTTTAAGCCCCTTCTCCCAGAGGTAAGAACTGCGGAAATGTGCCCTTTCTCCTTTGATTCTCCAGACAAACATGCCAATTACAGAAGAGAAGAAAGTAAAAGATTTGCAGAAAGGGAGGTAGCCAAGTGTAAGGCACTTCCCTCGGCTCATTTTGATAGTAGTGACTTGCCAGAGAAGGAGGTAAAGAACGTGACCCAAACTGAGCTGTTTGACTTGGAGACTGACCAAAGAGGCGCTAAGAAGTCTGAGACATGGAAATATCAGCTGCAGGAAGAACAGAAACAGCAGAAAGAAGCAACTCACCTCAAGGCTTGTCCAAACAGAGTCACCTGTTTGTGTCCATGGAAGAGAGAAAACCAGCTGCTGTTCAGGAACGTTTGCAGTCGGCCTCTGGGAAGAGAGCCAAAGGGCCACAGGGGCTCAAGAAGAGAAGGGCTGATGGGGAAGCCCGGAAAGCCCCGCAGCTGGAGGCGGTCAGGCCACCGGAAGAACAGAAGCAGGACAAGCTGGCAAGGCTACGGAAGGAACTGGTATAAGAGGCAAATCCAATATGCAAATGCCAGTCTGTGGAGATAAAATCTGGTGACCAGCCTCGGACCGTGCCCCTCTCTCCTAAGTTCTCCGCTCGATTCCACCGCTGAGCTAGGCTGTGAGCTGCAGATACCGTTGGGCAGTTGGAGCTGCTTGTGATGTCATACCAAGCACAAAGAGAACGCATTTCTCCTGACTCACCGACTCATGCCTAGCAGAGCCTTCCGACAGCTGTTGAGCCAGTTCTGAGAAAGTGTTTTTATAC
Organism: Dinomys branickii; assembly: GCA_004027595.1. Lineage (NCBI taxonomy): Eukaryota > Metazoa > Chordata > Mammalia > Rodentia > Dinomyidae > Dinomys > Dinomys branickii. The sequence goes on along the minus strand of PVLD010000901.1, from coordinate 132,187 downwards.
ATTTTTAAGCTAAGTGAGACTCAATGAACTCATCTATGCCTTGGTGAAACTTGGAGTAATTTCCTTCAAACATCATTTGACCCTTAATTAGAATTTCAAGTCTCTGTTGTGCCAGAACAGCGCGATTTTCTTTTTCCTTCATTATCTATCAATCTAGCTATTCAGCTATCTATCTAATCTTAGTAAGAAAATAAATATCAGGCTTGAGGTATGATTTCAATCATGGTTTAAATGAGGAACAGTCAGTGTATCAGATTCTTTCCTCTTCACACAAAATGAGGTTACAGTTAAGAGCTTTGTGCCTGAGGGTGGAGAACCTCAGTAACTGCCCATGAGGAAGACCCCACGCCTCCTGCAGGCACGCAGCCGCTGCTCGACAAGCTTGTGGCCAATGTTGAATAGGAGCTGTTGTAAGGCCCCTTCCCTCCCCAGTGCTGATAAAAGTGGGGAGTGGTGCTGCGAACATTTTAGGACCTGGCTAGGAATAAATATATGTTTTCTTCTTTAAAAAACCAATATGAATTTTAGAAGAAACATTCCATCCATAGTACTTCATATATAAGAATGTTGTTTAAACAGAAGGACCCTCTTGATCCTGTATTTTATAGGAGCATAACTGTATAAAATAAAAATCTTTATTTGTATAGATGAACAGATCATCTTTTCTTAGGTTAAGAAACTAATTGTAGCAATTTGTTAATTTAAATAGTCTAAAATGTAACAAAGTTTTGATTTCATCACAAAATGATGAAAGTCATTGAATAGACATTAACATGACTCTCATTAACTGAGAAACACACAAGATGTTGATTTCTAAATATCTACCATATTCATAATTTCCAAAACATAGGGAAAACTATTTTACTAAGTGTACATTAACATAAGTAGTCTGATTTACAGAAATATTGCCTTCTTAGAGATTTATATAAATAATCACGTGAGTAGTTATTTATTGAATAGGTGAAATTAAATCCCCCTGAATAGAAGGACCAGTTGGTGAAACACTCAACTAGCCAGTCGGCGGCAGGTAATGGCTCTTAGTATTCTTAGTGCCAAGAATACATAAAGTATTTTTTAAATGTTGGCATCCATATGAGCAATAAATTACGAATTTTTCTATAATTAATAATCTGAGAAATTTTGTGAAATATTTAGTATATATCAACACACGTACATATAAAGCATCTCCTGAGTCCACATTACTGTGGCAATATATATGGACCCCACTGCCATTAGGATAAATGGTTTCTGTACGTCAGTCTCGAAGCTGTCTCCACCACCTGTACACTCTGCACCATATCCTGCCAGCACTTCTGTGGATACTATTTAGACTTCTGTATTTCTAACATTACTCTTTTTCCCTGATCATGCCGGGGCCTCTGGAAGGTCAAAGCAACCAGGTGCAGTCATTTTGTTCCCAGATCTCCCCTCAGCACTATAAGAACACTTACTGGTTAGGGTTCCAGTTCAAATTGTGACCCCACCTTCTCTTCAAAGTAGCAGTACAGCAAGCAAGAATTTAACAAATGTACGCTCTGCTTATTTATTTTTAGGTATAAAGTAACTGGCTTTATTTCCAGAATTCATTTCGCAAGTTGAACTCTACATTTCTACTAATTACTTTGTGTGACGTTCCACCAAACAAAAACAAGCACATATGCACAGTATCACATGTTCTGAAAGTGAGGGGATTCTTTTTTAAAATTATTTTATTGCTAACTTTTGGCACACATAATGTTCACCTTCATCATAGGCAATTTGTACCTGCACATATTGTATGCTGATTCTTTTCCCCCATTTCCTTCAATCTTTCTTCTTTTATCCCTTTAAAAACTTTGTTTCTATAATTTCCTTTCCATTCTTTTTTCTTTTTCATCCCTATTCTCAACGTCTGTTTCCCCCTTACCCTCCCTTCTTCCCCTTCCCATTTGAGTGCTTTCTTCCTGTTTATGGAACTGTTGTAAAATATGAAACTAGATTGCAAGGGCAAGATCGTGCGAAGGTACGTGAGCAGTCGACGCTGCAGTATATTTCCTCTCCAGAGCATTATTAATACAAGATATGATCAAACAAAAATTGTATCTAACTGCAAATGACAATATTATGATAATAGATAAATATATTAAAATGAGTAATGCTAATATATTATGCTATGCTTTTTAATAAGATATGACTTGAATTCATATATCTAGATAATGAATTTACACAGAAGTATGGAAGTACAGTACTATATTTCTATATGATATGAATTAAATCAAACTTTCATTTTAGTCCTCTCAGTCTCTGTGCGGATTATTTGCCTCATGTTTGCTCAGTGAGCTGCGGTGCCCGTGACTTGTCCTAAGCGAGCCTTACCTCAGCCTGCAGACCGTGGACTTCCTAAAGCTATGGAAAGGCACTGCCTGTGCATGGAGTTTAAATTAGCTGCCATTATTATCCACAAAAGAATGGCACAGTGAGCAAATCGTGACGTTAGGAACAGCTTTCACATTGGCATCAACTTTTTCTCCTCTGTTTACTGCTAAATGTGCAATTTACCTGAGGAGGGAGTAAAAAGCGAGCGGTGAAGCAGGAACTGAGTGAGCACTGATGACCCAAGCGGGCTAAAGTAAGAACTTTTTAAAAGCCTATTATGAAATAATGTGTTGAAGAATATGTGTTAAAAAACAAATGTAAATACATTTGTCTTAAGGAAAAATACATTTTAAATACTGCTACTAGTTTCCTTCAGGTGTCTTCCAATTGAATCATAACTCCAACACTGACAGTTACACCTAAGAATACCAAGAAAATTACTTTTGCATGGAACATAAGAAAATTGTAGGAAAGTTTGGCTGGATTAAATATTGAAATTGTTTCTTCTCCATTTTTCTTTAATTTCCAATGAATGTTTCCCAAGGTCTGATTTTGGACTCATAGCTAGCTGTTTCTGAGTATTCTTCTTTCCTTGCTTTTATATTATTAAAAATGTTGAGCTAAATAAGAGGAATATATATTAAAGTAATATTTCAGTAAAGTTAAATTAACTAAGAATTATTGAGATAGGGACTGATTTCAAAATTATAAAGCAATAAGAAAAACCCGCATGAGGCTGCCTTGGGCTGCACAGTGAAGCAAGAGGAGTTGCTGCTCACTCCCTCTTCTGAGCTTTCACAGTAGCTCCTGTGACTGCAAAAATCTCTTAACCGACAGAAGAAAGCCAGTGATAGGAAGGAACCACATACATGAACTCTCTGTCCAACCTGCGTCATGAACCAAATACAGACAGAGACTTTGACGGCAGCATATGAGAAAGAATTACTGTTCGCACTACAGATCTGAGAACATCCAAACTTCATCCTCTCTCAGAGGAATGTTGACACCATTTTACTTTTAAAAAATATATAAAATTTTACAAGATGCATTCTTGTGTGCATTCAGTCATGTTTTTCTGATAGCATTGAGATTCTTGTAAGACACACTATCTTAGGATTTAAAAAAATTCAAAATCCAATATAGCAGAATTTATAATTTATATGTGAGTATATATTCATATGGCCCTTTGGTGAATACATGTCTCCCATCCAGCTGTTTCTCTCTCAGCAGCGTGGAATAGAACTTTGATCAAAACAAAATACTGAACTCAGTATGCTTTTTACTGTGAGAGTTTCTGATTGATGCATTTGCTTTTGGTATAATTATTAGATATCATACCACAATGTAATAGAAATATATGAAATGTAGGATAGCTAAAGATAAGTTAAAATATTAGTCATTTATAAAAACTTATTCCTATCTTTTTTCACTCATTCACTTTTTCTCACAAATTACAATATGTTAAGGGTGGGTAATGCAATTGCATAGAGACTACTTTAAAAGTTTCATAAATTAGAAATCAGTTGACAAAGAATATCAATAAAAATACCAATAATTGCATTTTTGTCTAAATACATAAACCGTATTTTATATTCGAAATATGCATTAATGGCATATGTCTTAACATGCCTCAAACCAAAGAACACACTGTGTATATTGTTACTGAATACAACATTAGAACATGTATTTATTAAAAGACAAAAAATTCTTCCCAGATATACACATAACAATCAATACATTTATGTATGATATACATTGCATAAATATTTGATCATTACATATGAGAAAATTTTATATTAATTTTTTTCACTTTTCAATTTAACAAATGCTACATTAATGAGTCACCGAAAATTTAGTATATAACCAACCAAGACGTATATGATTTTCTATTTAATATTTGGCTTATCTGCAAAAGAGTAGAGCAGAGAGAATTGTGGGAAGTTTGTTTAATGAATGTGAACATAAGTCTAATAATATGTTAATAACTATTTATGGAAATCGTAAAAATTTCACTCAAAACCAAAATGTATTTAAAGTTGTTTGGACAAGAAACCCAAAAGGGGCTAAAATGAATGTACCTCTGGTAGTCCTGTGTAAAAAAAGGTAGGAAGATTTTAACACGATGTGATTTATGGTTATAATTAAGGTAGTAATACTACCAGTTTCTCTTAGTTCATTAAAAATAAAGGTTTGTGCTGATACTTAGAAACAATTAAATGTCTATGTCTTAAACTCTGAGTAACTAATTTAAAGATAACAATACACAACATATTAACCATTGTTCCCCTCCTATTATCTTGTTTCAAAATTTTGTGGTTCTTGTCTTTGAAATGAAAAACAAAAAATATATCTATTGTTGTGTGCATACATCCATGGACATGTTTGCTGCTTCACACATACTAGAGATTTTTAAATAAATGTAGCTTCAATTATCAATTAAAATCTTGCCAAGCTAAATCCACCCACAGAACAAAGGGAAGATTAGAAAATGAAAAGAGCCCTAGTCCTTTTCTGACTTCTTGGAATCAATAAAATCAAATCCACCTTAAACTTCAATAATGAAATAACTTCTCTGTGTGCTAATCAGTGTACTAATATCATTCTGTTTAAAGTGTTTTCAGTATAGTGACTAATGAGGAGAGATGGAGTGCTGGACTTGAGAAGTAGGAGAAACGGCATGTTCATACCACCTGAATAAGAATACTGAGCACAAATTTCAATGAATATTTCAATTACTAAGTGTACATCTATTTAAAACTGGGTATTTATGATTATAATTTGTTCAGAAGAGGAAGAATAAGAGTTTTTCCTCTTAATTTTGTGAACTACAGGTTATGATTGGTATTTATGTAACATAAGTTAAACAATAGCATTACTTATGTTTTTCTCAAGAGAGTATATACAGAAACAAGAATGTGTTGGAACATGAGTGAGAATGAATATTAGTATTTTTATGAGAAAAAGAATACTGTAAAATTGAGACATTTAGAGAATATAAGTTCATTTGACAGAAACAATAGGATAGTCATGTTGAAGGATAATTTAAATCAGTGGTAGATGTTTTATGAACTATGAAATAATTGATTGACAGAATGATGTACACAAGCGTTACAGGCCACTTGATTAAAGAGTTTGCTTCTGAAAGCAAATAAATATGATGTATATTGTATAATATTTACCATCCATAATTTTCCTTTCACTAAAATGTCACATAAGTTATGATGAAAGTACTTGAGATTAATTAAATGAGAAGCATTGTACAAAAAATTCAGTCCTACAAAGGTGACTCTTGGAGAGAAATAATTATGCAATATGTTGGTTCAAAAAAACTAGAAAAACACATTTATATGCACTGGACTAGTTTGGAATGAATTCATACCAAACATATCTTTGGCATTTCTGATATGATGCTTACCTCTTATGTTGTCTTTTGTTTGTTTGTTTGTATGAGACAGTGTCTAGCTATGTAGTTCAGACAGGCCTGAAACTCACTATGTAGCTCAGGCTGACCTCATACTCACAAGATCCTCCAGTCTCAGCATGCTGAGTTCTGGGGTTATAAGCATGTGCCACCACACCATAATCTTAAATTTTTAATATTAGTAGTTATAAATTTTATATAGATATATTCTATGATTATTTGTCAAATATTTCTCACTTTTTATTGTATTATATTCTTTTGCTTTTTAAAAATCCCTGCTTATATTTGTATATATATTATGGTTATCTGTTTAACAGTCTTTCCAAGTAATACTTTAATAAGAACTCTTTAATAGGCACTTCTGATTTTTAAAGCATATGCTTCCATACATGTGCATATGTAACATATATGTTTACACGTCCAGTCTCATTTATCATACACTATTTTCATTTTATTTATTTAAATACAGTGCTTGTGAATTTTCAGGGTTTCTCACTGGAAGCTTGTGCATCCTATACGGGGGATACAGCTTTCCAGTGCTTTTCATTTGCATCTTTCTAAACCCTAGGAATGTTTTCAGCTTTCATCTATGTTTTGTGTAAAAATTGCAATTCATATACTTCTTAGATCATATAGATATATAAAGTGGAAATTGAAACCTACATGACAACTTATTCAGGGGAAACTCAAATGTTGTTTTGTATTTTAAAAAAAGACATGATGGGAACTAATAAGCTCCTGGATAATTGTATTTCTCTGAAGGACATTTTTATTTTTCCATCTCACTTTTTTCAAAGTGTGAAGCCAAAGTGGAAGCCATCAGTTTATGTCTGAGCTCCATCTCAGTGGGCAAAACTCTTTTGTGACTGTCCATTTGTATCACCCAGTCCTCATAGTGACATAAGGTCTAGGCCAGCTGTTATAATCCTCCAAAGTCTCATGCAGTCATGGGGTGGTCTTCTAGAGTTTGTGCTTGATTAATGATCCAAAGCTGGAATTATGGGTGTGAGTGCTACACCCACTCTGAGGTTGGCAGCCTACATACAATATAGGGGAGGGAAGGAGGCTTGTTCTTGCTCCTCCCTTTTTGATCTTGCTGCTTTTGTGGTCTTCTGCCACCATGAACTACTGTCTTCTGCCATGTGCCACTCTGCCTTGGAGTCAGCCTAGCATAGAGTAGACTGAAATCTTTACAAACTGTGAGCTAAATAAACCTTTCTTTCCTTAATTCTGGGCATTAGATATTTTGTCTCAGCAATGAGAGAAAAGTAACCAAGATATCTTTCTACTGATACCTGCTTGAGTTCTCTCCCGAAGCCCATAAGCAGGGATCAATAATTGTTCTGCACATGTATCCTGGGATTTTGCAAATAAGGGATCACATCTTCTCCAGCCAGGTTTGTCACGCCCTTATCTCCTCTCTTGAGTGCATATCTATAGGTCATTTTAATTAGTTCTAGAAATCTGTTTCCTCATTGGTTCAAATCCATACTCATCTCTGGAAATGGCAAATGTGTTGATTTCAAGGTAAAGAATATTCCCAGGATTCAGTAAAATAGACCATGGAATATTGGGAATCAAACTCAATACCTCAGTGCCAAGGTAGCTGCTTGTGCTGCTGAGCTATATCCCCAGCCCAACACACCTCTTTACAACATGGTTTAATACATTGTTTTGACAATATATTAGTCAGATTTCTGTTTATATGGCAAAATAGTTGAGAAAGTCAACTTTGAAAGAGGTAATTTTTTTCTCGTGCCTTCAGTGGTGTGAGTCATGGCTGCTGCACAACCCACTCTCCTCGGCCTGTGAAAAGTCACTGCATCGTGGCAGGGGAGTGCTCACCTCAAGGCGGCAATGAAACAAAGAGGAGGAAAGAAAGGAGGGCCCCGGGCCTTGATACTTTCTTCAAGGGCCTGCGCCTAGGACCTATGTTCATTTGATTGGGCCTCATGTCTTAAAACACATTCCAATCACATCATAGGTTAGAGACTACGGTTTCAACACATAAGATTTTAGGAACGACTACAAATTCAAGTAAGAGTAATCTTCTATTAAGATGGGATTGCTCAGAAAAAAATAATTATTTCAAAATATTCTACTCACTGACCATGTACCTGGTCACAAAAAAGCTACGAATGAGATGCACAAAGAGATGAATGTTTCCATGCCTATATACAAAATATCCATCAGTCAAAGGGTAATTTCAACTTGCTAGTATGAATTATTTAGAATTTATAAATTTATAAGGCTAAACCTGCCATAGATAGTGACTGTGGACTGGTCAAAGAGAGTTGAAAATCTTCTGGAAGGGATTCACTGTTTTACATCCCATTAAGTTGTGGGCATGCCTGTGATCCCAGCACTTGGGAGATTGAGTCAGGAGGATCGCTGCAAGTGATCACTAACATAGGCTACAAAATGAGTTCAAGGCCAGCCTGAACTGCATAGTGAGACCCTATCTCAAAAAGACAAAATGAAGAAATCAATCCCATTCAGAGCTTCTGTGATTCCTGGAAGAAAATCAAAGTATCAATATGAACAAGATATTGGAAGATAATTACTACTCTTATTAATGATGTTGAGTGTTCCAAAGCCTTTTGCACAGGAAGTAAGAGCAGATGCAGTCAAAACATGGAGAAATTTAAAAGCAGAAAAGCAGTATGAAGATGTGATTGAATTGTTACAATATTATAAAAATTTAGTAGGTAAGTGATCCTTCTTATGGATGAACTAAGAAAATATTTTCTTGAGATGATTGTACTCATGTAAGAGACGCTATACGTATTGATGAAATGATAGGACATCTTTTAGAGTATCACATCAGTTAAGTTGAAGAAGCAATAACAGGCTTTGAGAAGTTTAACACTAACTATTAAATTCTATTCTGAATAAATCCTGAAAACATCTTCACATCTTAGGGAAACTTTTTTCATGAAAGGAAAAGTCATCAATACAGCATACTACAATATTATCCTATTTTAAGAAATTCCAAAGCCACTCCAACCTTCAGCAACTACCATCTCAATCAGTCAATATTTAATAACCTCAGTTCAAGACCCTCCATCATAATAAAGTTTAAACTTGCTGAACTATCCGATGATCATTAGTATCGTTTAATAATATGTATATTTTGTAAAAAATGTAGACAGTTTAACATGTACACAGTAGACTATAATGCAGAAAAAACTTGTTCTGCCCTGTGAACAAAAAATAAAGTCATGTAACTCACTACATTGCTATGATTTCTTTATTTGCTTGTTTGGAATTATACCCACAATATCTCCAGGGTTTGGCTGTACAATATTTTTATTTTACTTGTTAATTTCTGTGCTCATATTTTCTAAAAATATGCACTAATAAGTAATAAACTAATACTTGCTGACTAAATTAATTAAAATGTCATGGTGAAATGACTATTGATTGCTAAAAAGACAATAGGCATCTATTAGATTGTCTGAATCCAGAAACCTGGCTAAACCAAAAATAGGTGAGAATGTGGATTCGCAAGAACTTTAATTTGTTGCTGATGAGATTTCAAAATTGTTTAGCCAATTTGGAAGACAGTTTGTCAATTTCTTACGGAAGAGAGTATACTCATCATAAAATGCACGAATTTTATTCTTTAGTATGTACATGAAGGAGTTAAAATATACATCACACAAACATTTGAATACAGTTGTTCACCATAGCTTTAATAATAATGAGGAAATTTGGAAACAACCATCATGGCCTGCACAGGTCAGTAGATTAAAAATGTCTCACATTCAGGTAATAGAATATTATGAAACATTAAAAGCAAATAAGTTACTAAACTCTGCAAGACATGGGGGAATTAGTTTTTCACTTTTTATTAGTACATCCTGGTTATACACAATTAACATGTTTCATTTTGGTAGATTTGCATGTACACCTTACATATTTTAGTCATTTTTCCCTCTCATTATCCCACTTGCTCCACCCTAGTTGCATATGTATAATGTATTTTTATTTGAAAATTACTAAGTAAAAGAAGGCAACATAAAATATTTATATATGCTTATTGCTTATACATTGTTAGGACAACATACCTGACATCTCTACACACTGTGAGCTAAATAAACCTTTCCTTCCTTAATTCTGGGCATCAGGTATTTTGTCACAGCAATGAGAGAAAAGTAATCAAGACATCTTTCTATTGATGAGAACTATACCCACAGTATATTATTTTAAAAGTTAAAAGAAGAAATGTTTATTTTAGCTTAGTTTGTAGAGATTCTCTTCCATATTTGGCTGGCTCCAAGATGGGGTAGCATGGCAGAAAGGCATGGTAGAAGAGAAGCAGTCTGTGGCAGGGCAGGCAGGAATCAGGAATCAGTGAGGGTACCTGCTTACTCTCCCTTTGTTCACCATCCAGACTACAAGCACATTGGATGGCCCTACACACACCTAGGATATGGCTTTCCTCTTCAGGAAATCCACTGAAACACAATCAGAACAACACAAATACATTTAGAGATCTGATCTAATGCTGAACCTTTAATCCAGTATCACACACTCATGATCTAACCACCTGCCAGAAGCCACATCTTTGAGTACATGAAGCTTTTGGAGACTATCTAAATGTAAGCAACAATACACTACATGTTTCAAACTATATAACACCCTCGGAAAAGTAGAAGTACAGAGACAGTGAAAAGATCAGTGGTTTTTAGGGCATGGAGGAGAGATAAATGAGCAAGTGACTCATGAAGATTTTTAGGTTGTGAGAATATTCAGTAAAATTTTAAAATAATGAATACATGTTATTATAAAATTATGCCTACCAATGCATGTGCCAAAGAAGAGTGAGTTATAATGTAAACTACTGACTTTGGATATTTTTAATCTGTCAGTAAAGCACCACCAATTGTAATACAGGCACTGATACTGGGAGGTACTAATAATGGTGGAAACCATGCACAAGCAGGGTAAGGTGTGGAAAAATTTTACTCCTTACTCTTAATTTTGCTGTGAACACCATGTTTTAAACAACTTAAAGCATGAAATACAAAAAACAGAAAATCAATATATGTATATATTCTATATTCTAATGGATAGATAGTAAGAGAATTTAATTGATTAAATGAAAAATAATAAAAAACAATATATAAAATATGGTCAAATTGCATTATTATTCCTTTAAAGAAAATAGAGGACAGGGTATGAAAATATTTCCAGGAGAGGAAAGAACATTGGACATTTTCCAATTCTAAATTATAGCTATTAATTCTCTTATGATATCAATCATGTTTTGTTGTGAGAAGTATTTGTTGTGGATAAATAGAAAATTTTTTCTTATTAAGTTATTGGAGGAAATGATGATCAAATAGAACTCACACTTCTTTTTTAGAGTCATGAAAACAATACTTTCATAATGTATTACTTTGAACAAAATCATATATTCAAATTCACATGCAACTATATTAAGTGAAATAATATTCACAGTACTCAAAGTGTTGAGTATTCACACCTTTATGGAGTGTTTGTATTAATCAAAGCATATTCAAACAATTACACCCAAATTAGAAAAAAAGAGTAGAATCCCTTTATCTGTAATTTCACTACATTTAAAATATATATGATAATTAACTTTATAACCTTATATAAGTTAAAAAAAGAATCTGATTCTGGCAAAATAGAAGGCATGCTGTAGGGAACAGGGAAAATGAATTCAGTTACATTTTGTACATGTACCATTTCTCTATGCTAAATGAAATTATTTGTATTACAAATATGGACTAATAAAACTAAAAATTCAGTAAAATAAAGTATGTAACTAATTATTTTTCCAGATATTTGCAATTTATTCATGGGTCTTAATACTTTTATATCAGAGACATGAAATCTATATTGCTTTTCATTTGTAACACCATTTGTGCTGACACAGGCGTGCTGTAGTTCTATTTCTTTTAGTGTGCTTGTATTTCTCTCCATTTCCTATTTACTATGTTTCTATTTCTTCTACTTCAAGCGTTTGTCAAAGTATCGACCCTCTGAGAAAATTTCAGAAACCTCAACAAAGATATGGTAATAATAGTCAGTAATTGGCTAAAAATTGAAACAATGACTTACTTCTCAGGCTAAAACTTTACTTTTATGATAGATGCAAAAACACTTTCTCCCTCTTTTTATTAAACTAAGATCTTCAGTGATAGGCTGATTCTCTAAGTGTTTAAATAAAAAATGCATAATTTTTCTCCTATCTATAATTTTTCTACTTGCTGTGATTATTGGCGCTCTTGCTTCTATGATGTACTTTGTTTTCATATGTCTCTAACTTACTTTATTGCTTGTTACTGGGAATTGAACACAGGACCTTGCATTTGCCAGGCAGGCGCTGTGCTGCTGTTATATCCCAGGGCCCTCCATTTTACATTTGACTAGAAACAACTTTGGAATTTGAAAATTGATATTTGTAATTAAGTTGCAAAAGAAATTTTTAACACTGTGTAATTACATTTAAAATATTGAAAAATAACCAAGTACCGGTAGTTTTTAAATTGACATCAGTAATAATAAAATGAATCTCTCAGTGTATCCATGTGTAAGATTCAGATAATAAAAGAAATAATGCTAGTTACCAAGTCTGTAGGTTCATTCCTTGGTTGAATCAAAGAACCAAATTTAGGTAACTTTTATTTTCAAATAAATTTTAAAGCCAAACCATTTCAATTTTCAAAAATTAAAATAATGCTATGCTATTCCTGGCTGCAGTATGTATCAATATTGTTTTCAGTTTAAAGAACATTCCTGATAGTAGAAAAACTCTTCCCCCTCCCTCTTTTTCCCTCTCTCTCTTCCTCTGTCATGTCTTTCCTCTGTAAGAACCAAGTTTGAAGGGTTCTCAAGTTGGAGAAAATGTATTTTTCAAGTATACTTTCTGAGAAGTAAGATTTCTTTTGGATCAAGAAAAATGTATAATTCCCATTAACAGAAATATCAGTGAAGGCCTATTTCTAATGAAAACTATTTAAGTATGTTTTCAGTGTTTAATTGCTTAGCCTAAAATGTTCAAAGATTTATATATATTTTTGATGAAATGGTAGCTTCATTTTCTCTGCATTTTTCTCATGTTATATTGATTACATATTTACTGTGCATTATGGTTTGTGTCTGGATAGACTCTTAAAGCCTCATGCACTTATGAGGGTGAGTTTTTCAAAAACATCTAAATCTAGAGTTTGTGACTGATTCATCGTCTAATGCTGGAATTAAAGGTATGTGCTACCTCTGCCTAGGGAAGGTAACTTCCATACAACACAATGGGTGGTAAGAGGCCTGCTTTCCTCTTTGTTGGAGTTGATTTTGGTATATTTGACCACCATGAACAGTCACCCTTCTGTCACACCACTCTGCCTTAGAGCCAGTAGATTATGGACTGAAACCACAACTGTGGCTAAATACACTTTCCGTCCTTTAGCCATGCATAATGGGTTTTTTGCCCCAGCAATGAGAGAGAAGTAAGACAGAATTTAGTACTAACGTGGAGTCTTTACTGTGACTATATCTGACGATGTGGTTCAGGAGCCTTTAGGAATGGTTTATGGGAAGAGTTTGGAATCATTTGGAGATACTGGCTGAAAAAGTAGAGGTGGAATATGTCCTTTACAGGAGACTCTCATCAAACCTCAGAATACCAGAAAGGGCCAGGATCAGGAGGTTTCTGATTGGAAGATGGACTGCATTTGGTTGGTTTCAAGACGACGTGTGTTATAGCTTGGCAGAAAGTTTATCTGCATTTTTCTCAGATCCAGAGTCTTTGCTTGAGACTGAGATTAAGTGTGGTAGACTAATTAATCTGGCAGAAGAAATTTCAAAGCAGGCAGGGGTATGGCTACTGTTGGGGCTTTTAGACAGATTTATGTTGAGAAGCAAGAGAAAAATTCCCAGGAAAATGACTTTGGCAAGAATAGAAGGCAGCTATGCTCGCTACTAAACCACCAACATCTTTGGCAAGAATGGAAGCTCCATTAAACCCATGGATGGCAAATACAGAGCAGAGGAGATATTGATTGCTGAGAAAAAAATAAAAAAACAAAACAGAAAATATGGCCTGAGCACATGACAAGAACAGCAGGACTCTACACTTTGAAACCTCATAATTTGCAAAACTGAAAGACTTTGCTCTGAGAATAAAGCTGTGGAACACCACATTCCAAAATGGTGGCAACATAGAGAATTTGTTCCTCATAATTGGATTCAGAGTGCTCAGCCATGCAGCCACCTGAACCCTTCAAATAAGAGACAGGAAGCCTGGCTACTGCTAGCAGCAATCTTTTGCATCATTCATGTGGCACTGGTTTTAGGTGACTAGAGAATGGAAGAATTGTGGGTTCTAGAAGGCTTCCATCCAGGTTGTAGAAGGCCCAGAAGACCAGGCAGTGTGTCCTTGGAAGGGCAGTGTATGAAGTTGTGAGGGTGTCTTGGTTACTTTTTTCTCTTTGCTGAGATAAAATACCCAACCCCCAAAGTGAAGGAAGGAAAGGTTTATTTATCTTACAGTCTGTGGAAGTTTCAGTCCATCCTTGGCTGGTTCTGAGGCAGAGTGGCACATGGCAGAGGGCAAACATTCATGGTAGGAGAGCACAGCAAAAGCAACCAGAACAAAAGGGAGGAAAGGTGGCAAAGCAGCCTCTTTCCTTCTCTTACACTGTAAACAGCCTACCCCCCACCCAGAGGGTGTGTAGCTCTCACATAATCTCCATGCCCTCCTCTTCTACAGGCTCTGGATGTGTACAAAGTAAGCACCCTGGTTTCCTGCAGCATCACTCAGCCAAACCTCTAGATCCCCCAAGTTGACACAATATATAAAACATAACAGAAGGTGAAGACAAAAGATTCAGTGGATACCCCAGAATTCTGGAGAGGCCAAGAACATGGATCACCTAAGGAAAGCTGCAAGGAGTGAGCAAAGCCTGTCCCAGAGAAAACCCATGGGAGCTGCAATCATAAGAAGTGCTCTACTGGAGGAGCTACCCAAGCCCCTTGGATTTCACATCTTGGCATAGATTCTCTATGCCCCCACCATTCTGGAAACTTGTGTAACCGTTGCCACCATTCTGGGACATGGCACTCTGTAGCTTTCTTAAAGGTTTTCACTGTTATAGTTTTGAGGCTGCAAAAGGTGGAGAACAGCTGCCTTGTTTTGATGCCTCCAGGTCATCTTTCATATTCACCTGTTCCTTCTCAGGAATGGAGATCCCCTCAGCTGTTTGTTTGCAATGAAAATGTTCACTGGAGCTTTCTTCTCAATCTCACAGTTTAAATCATCCTGCTGGGTTCTTTGCTCTTGATTCTAAACATAAACCTGGCTAAAAGCCACCAATAGCCATGACACTGCCTCAAATTTCAATTGTCTTGAAATTTCTTCTGCCGGATTAACCAGTCAACCACTCTTAATCTCAGTCTCAGGCAAAGTCTCTGGACATGAGCAAAATGCAGACAAACTTTCTGCCAATCCATAACACATATCACGGGGAGTCCAACCACCAATGCAGTCCTCCACAGCAGAAATCTTCCAAATCTGCTGTTACGGATTGTGTCTACATGTCCCCACAAATCTTCATGCATTCATGAGGCAGGCTTCTAGGATGTGTGATTGGTCCATGATCCAATGCTAAGATTATGGGTGTGTGTGCTATACCCGCCCCGGGGTGAGTAGTTTGCATAAATGTAAGGGAGGGAAAGAAGCTGCCTGCTGCCATTCTTCCCTTTCGTGCTTGTTGCTTTTGCTGAGTTCCACCACCGTGAACTTTTGCCCTCTGTCGTGTTCCACCATGCCTCGCAGCCAGCCAAGTGCGGACTGAAACCTCCACAAACAGTGAGATAAATAAACCTTCCTTCCTTCACTTTGGATATGAGGTATTTTGCCTCAGCAATGAAAGAAAAGTAACTAGGACACATGGTCTTTACTAAAGGGTTTCTGTCAGCCTTCTGGCCTTCTGAGCTCCGACCAGGATCTCCCTTACAGAACAGTCAATGGCATTACAGCTCTACTCTTTCAGGAAACATCACCAAACCTTTCCAAACACTTCCTATAAGCCATTTCAAAAGCTCTTGAACCACATGGTATGATATAGTGAAAACAATGACCCTACTTTTCCGGTACGGTACCAAGTTCTGCCTTGGTTACTTTTCTCTCGTTGCTAAGGCAAAATACCTGATGCCCAAAATTAAAGGAGGAAAGATTTCTTTATCTCACAGGTTGTAGAGGTTTCAGTCCATACTCACCTGGCACCAAAGCAGAGTGGCACATGGAAGAAGACAAGAGTTCATGGTGCCAGAAAGCAGAAAAAATGACAAGAGCAAAATGGAAGAGCGTCAGGGAAGCCTCTTTCCCTCCCTTACACTGTCTGCAGGCCCCGCCCTGGGGTGGGGGTAGCACTCACGCCCATAATCCCAGCATTGGACCTGGATCAATCACAATCTAGAAGCCTGCACCTATGACATCATGAGGCTTGGGGGGACATCCAGACACAAACTCTAAGAAGGACTTAATGTTTTCCTGCTGGATTTTGGACTTGCTTTGGTCCCTTTCCTTTGTATTCTCCTGTTTGTAAGTTTTGGGATATAAATGTCTATTGTGTACCATTGAATGCTGGAAGTGTTTAAGTTTTCTTTTCCTTTTTACAAGGGATCACAGCTAAGTGTTGGCCTTATTTATCAGAGGAGTCTTGGGACTTGGACTTTTCTATAATGCTGAAACTGTTAGGACTCAGGGAACTCTTAGAGTTGGACAAAATTACTTTGCATAAAGAAATGTGCATGAGTCTTTGGGGAGCCAGGAGCAGAATATTACTGTCGGTATCTGGGTCTTCCTCCAAAGCCTCTGTGGGTTTTTCAGAGGTCACTCAATCTAGAGTTTATGATTTATTAATCGTCTGTCTCTGGGATTAAGGGTGTGAGTACTATATCCTCCCTAGGGCATGTAGCCTGGATAAAATATAAGGTATGCAAAGAAGTTTTCTCTCCCCCCCTCCCTTATTGCTTTTGATGTCTTCCACCACCATGAATGGTTACCGCTCTGCCATACCATCCTGCCTTACAGCCAGCCAGTTATGAATTGAAACATCTACAAACTGTGAGCTACATAAGGAAACTTTTCATCCCTTAACCTTGGGTATTGTGTATTTTGTCTCAGCAATGAGAAAAGTAAGGCACTATATTTTAGAAAATAGTCAAATATGTATCACTAAAATATGTAGTTTCTATTATTTAGTTTTCATGGAGTATATTTATATATGAATAAATTTTATTAGATTATAGTCATCTTGTTGAGTGGGGCCAGTGGTCATCATTATATAAGCACCATAGATTCTGAGCTGGGTAAACAATAGGTAAGTAAAATCTGTTTGGTAGGAAGAGAAAAAGAAATGGCTAATTGATTAAAAAGGAAAAAAATTGAATAGCAAGAAAAGCAAAAAAAAAAAAAAAGAAAAGCAGGCAATTTTGTGTAAGTGTGGAAAATAGTTTCTTGTAAGATTGTTTAGAGTTACTTTAAATATCACTTTCTAAGAAGATATCTAGTATACATTTTAAAAGAACAAGTAAGAAGTGTATATATTTATGCATGATTTACAATTTTTCATTATTTAATATTGAATTACTTTGTAGAGTTTAATATTTATTTTGTAGGTGATGAATCTCAACACATTTAAGTAACTTAACCAATGACATGGAAATAATAAGGCAACATTTAAACACAGTTCTGATTTAAGAGCTAATTTAATAGAAGATCTCTGTTAGACACCAAAGGCAGAAATTAGGAGACTGACATAGCTTCTACAGAGTTAGTCTTTGACACCTTAAATTACTTTATAGATTTTTTTTTTTGAGAATAGACATATTAGACAGTAAAAAATTGCCTATTGCAGTGATGTTTCACTTGCTGTAGTTTACAAAAAAATGAAAGTTTTAAAGGAAATAATCTAACTAAATGCTATAGATAACCCTCAGCATTAACTGTCACATACTGCATGCCGTAGCTGCATGTTTTATAGAATACCTTAGAGCTTTTCAAGTTAAATATATCCATTTTGACCTCTACATAAGCCTCTCTTGAAACCAACATTTTATTGGTTTTAACTATATTGATTTTTCAATTGAAGATAACATTTCATTCACATGAAAGTTCATTTGTTACAGCTTTCCAATTATGAGCTCCTGCATCTGGATTTAATGTTATTTTCTCTCAGAAACTAAAGTTTGTAGGTCAGTCTTGAAGAATGACTATAACCACAAATATAGCAGATGCCTCATAAAATTATCTTCCACTGCTTCTCTGTGACCTCTGTCAAGGAAATAACACTCAAATCCGCATCAGCATGAACAGCTGTGGATGCCGCTGTTAGACAGCCGTGACCTATCCTCCCAGTGGTGGTGCCCCGCCGGAAGGGAACGGTGATTTTCACAGTCAATGTTATTAATGCCAACATAAATCAGAAAATACCGCCTCAAATCTAGAAATTAAATGCCATAGTTCATAAAATGAAGCAAACTTCTTTTATGATAAATCAACCCAACTTCTCTGTAGATGTTTATGAAAATGAAAATGACAATTGAATAAAGATTTTTGGGCCTCTCAAAGTTTTATAAAATTGTGCAAATGGACATACAAATTATACATTTTTTGGCCTATAAGCACAGTATAAATCACAATGTTTTGTTTTTAGCTATAAAAGCTTTTAAGCAAAATTTCACAGTATAGAAAATGGTGTTACATCCATCTTCATTGCTACCTGCAAATTACCTACTCAGACCAATTGCTAAGTAGTGAAGAAAATAAAAAACTAAGAAATTGACCCCCATAGCCAAATCTATTTAAAAACTAAAACCTCATATTCTAATTTTCCACTTGATAAGGTTTTCTAAATCTATAAACCCTGATGTATGTGTGTACATATGCATACACATACATATAAAGCACACTCACAACAGAAGCGCTCACCTATTTCACGTATGTTCACAGATATTTACATTGACAGGTACACAAGCTGGAACTCACTCCAGTGTATATGATTAACGATTCTTTAGTTACTTTAGGTTAACTCTCAAAGGGCAATAATACATAAAGATCAGCAAACAGAAGCTCTGAGTAAAAGGCAGAGGGCCACATATGTTTAATTAATATATTTGTGTTTCATTTCAACAGTGTTAAAACTAATTTTCCATGAACTCAGAAAGTTAAATTAGATATTTTCATGTCTTGAATTTCATTCTTTTCTGAAACAAACTTTCTGCTACTATCTAACACATATCAAAATAAGTTTTGGCATAGCATTTAAATTAGTTACTCCATAAAAAAGTTATTTTAAGGTATTCCCAAGTTCTTATCTGAGATCACATTCTGTAGATATAATTCTTGTCCAAGGTAGCACAAAGTTGCCCTATTGACTGCATTAGAGCAAATGTAGGAGAAAAAATAAATATTTGCAATGATCATTTATTTTAAATCATTGAGATGCCTGTGAGTGGGACATTTCAGAATTGGAACAAGCAGAAGAAAATGTTGCTATGACATTATACACAACATACATTTTTTTTCCAACAATTTCCTACTAGATTATCTTCTCTATGTCACATGTAGAAATTCAACAGTGTAAGAAGAAATATACAGCAAATCAACAAAACACAGGAAGATGGCACTTTTGTGATGTTTGAATGTTAGTAACAAAGGACAATAAACTATGCTTTAATGTAAAGTGAAACATTATAAAGAAACAAAGCATGTAAGGTTTATAGATATTTAGAAAAGTTTGAAGGATAGAGCAAACATTGTTTTTTTATGAATGAGATTTCCAAAATAGTAGATTCTGTATCTATCAATACCTGGGAAACTATGAGTAAACAAAGAGAAAAGACAAAATAAAAATGGCATCAGAGTAGAAAAACCGAGGGACAAAGGTGTTATTCCTATCTGTAGCGACAGGTCCTGAGAGCGAGGTGCCCATGGATGAAAAAAGGGAAGTGCAAGAGACAAGAAATACAGGAGAGGTAGCCGTCTGGGCTCAGGCGCCCACAGTCTCCCAGGCCGCGGCGGCCTCCATCACTCGTCTCAATCACCTTTTATTAGAAACAAGAATGCAACTAAAATCAGCAGGAGAAATTCATTGTCCCTTTGCGTTCCTGCCCCTCAGCTGATGGTAGCAATTCTCAGGGAGGCCTCAACCCAGCAGCACGTTCACTCAGTACAGCTGGGGTTCATAAGCCGGCCCCCAGTAATAAATCCACCAGAAACCAGTCCTTTCCTCACAAATGGTGACTATTCATACCCTAAAAGGAATCTGGATCTTATTGTAGGTGAAAAGTGAAATCATTGAAAGGCAGAAAGAGAAGGGTGACATGAAATTATTAGCTTGTATGAAGCATGGTCAAAAATAGAATTAGAGAGACCGTGACCCAGATGAAGAAGAGGGTGGAGCGGAGCCAGTGGAGTGCAGAAGCCAGACTCTGGATCTGTTCTGAAGAGGGCGCTGATGGGATTCGCTGTGGATAGGACACCAGGTGAGGAAGAACAGGGCTACAACAATATCTGCTTTCCTCGCAGTCCACCTACCCCCCAACAACACTTTCTCACTCGAGTTCTTACTGCCTGATCCCTGTCACTTATTACAAGCAAACTGTGGAAGAGACAGAACCATACTGAGTAGAGTTAGAAAATTATGTGGCCATTTTGCTGAATATTATTTTACACAGGTAATTCAAGCTGTCCACGTAAACTTTTGGGGAGTGACGTGTGCATGAGTTCTGAGAATAGCTCCCTTTGTCTTGTATTTTTCCATTTCTCTTCTTAAACGGCGTTAGCTTTGAATTCTTCCCTTTTCTAAGGGAATAAACGTCTTATTTTGTTCCTGGCTGCCTGTAGCATCTTTATGTATTCCATTTGATTCAATTCTCCCTGCTGGAAGATACATTTAATTACCCACCTAGTACGTCCCAAGCATGCCTCTGTTCACCTTACAATTTACTCACAGAGCAATCATACTTAGGTTTTATTTTATCCTCACTTGATAGGTAAGACATCACCTTGAGATAAATTGAGTAACTTACCCACTATCAGAGTTCCAGTAAGAAATAGTGCAAAGGGTTCATTCATGTCCTGCCAACCTGACTCCAGCACTTGCTCTATGAGCTCCTGTTCACCCATAACCCATACCCCACTCCCATCCAGTGAAACTTACAGCGTATAAATTCCTCTCACCCGTGATTTTCTCCAAATATAGAAACCTGGTGATGATCTTTATGGAGTAAGTCACTTAGAGCCACACTATTCTCAAGCTAAAATCAAGTAAACAGAAACAAACATTAAACAACATAAATAGGGAGCAATACTGCAAATCGCTTCAACAGAAATGGATAAAGTATCAGCGTACCATCTACTTGATTGAAGAGTCTATTGCATAATATTATTGCTTAGGTTTCTTAGCCTTTTTGTTCGCATGAGATAGATAATAGGTGGATAGGTAGATAGACCCAATTTAATTAAAGAGACATACTTCCTTTAAGAAGCTAAGAAAAGAAAGTATCTGAGAGCTTCTTAAAAACCAACCGCAGAAACCCTGGAAATCTTATTTGTCAATTAAATTTCCTCCTTTACATGGACTCTGGATACAGTCTTTCTTTCTTTTATAACTACTTTCTGCTATTGTCAGAATGTTGGATGTCTTTTTAAAATGTGGTCACATATTAATTAATGACTATGTTTCTTAGTGAATATGGTTTCAGTATCAAAATTAGCAGAAATTAATAGCTATAAATTCCACATTCAAAATTTAAAGAAAATCATTTGTGATTTCAAGCTTGTATCACAAAGTTGTAGCACTATGTAGTACCATCATCAGTAAAGTCCTCGGGAATGATTTTCATTGGATATCTCAACTTATAAAACTTTGCTTAAGATGATAAGTGAAAATAAAGTACCGTTTTTAGTCAGTTTTTAAAGCTTCACTCTAACTCCTGCAATTTCTGTTATGTTTCTAAAGGAAGTTACTCCTGTTCTGTACATAGGGGGCATTAGCTGAGATATGTGCATATGCATATAAAATGGCCATATGCCCACGTGTATGTTTTATACTCACAGACACGTTTACATTTATCTCATAATGTCTCTATTTAGACAGGTGGCTGAAAGTCAGAACACTAAGGTGACCCTTGTCTCCACACTCTTGCTTTGTATCCTTCCTTGTGCTTGCTTTTTATTAACGTTTTCTACGCAAGCTCCAGCCGGCTTTAACTGTGTTCCCTTAATTGTATAAATTTTATTAAAATATATATTTTCTACATGTAATCATGCATAATGTTTTATGCATAGCACCTCACACATTCATTTACATACAATAAGAATTCAATAAACAACTGATGAAGGAATCAGTTGTAGGGAATATAAGATATATTTGCTTCTCCCTCCTTGAATTTCCATTACATGCTTTCTAAGCTAGTAACAGACTGTATTACCAGCCGATTAAAGTCAGGATTATTAAAAAGTTCCTTTGCACCAGATATTTCTGTTTTCTACATGTTCACTTCTATGATTCTATAAAATAAAGGCAATATTTATTTGATGGGAAATAATATCTTTAATGGGAGCATTATCCTCAAAGAGTAATTATTCTTTGCAATACTGATGACAGAGAGGTACGTGTATTAGTTGTAGATATAAGCACGGTCATTTGTATACCATACAATCTTTATGTAACTATCTTACTACAACTACTCTGCCAGTCTATAAACCCATCACAAGTAAGGATAGTTTCACAATAAAAAATAATATGTCTGCAATGTAAAGTTCTACCGTATGTGTCTTTCCTAGTTCCAACTTTGGTATAATTTCCTATCCTTTTATTTTCAAAATCAATATTACATTAAAAATTCTTTCAGATAATATATACTATTGAATTTTTGTGTGCACTGGAATCTGTGTGTGATGGTAATTTATGTGGGTATTTCCAATTACCTTTTAGAATTGTTCATTCCAGAGCCAGTTCATCTCAGAAATTAAATGACTATCAAGAATATCATATTTTAAGCAGAAATCTCAGGAAATGGGTTGGATATCTTAATAAAAGATATCCTTGTTCCACAGGAGAATATATCTCATCTCCTAGAGAAGTATTGATCATGAACATAAGATTTTCTTTCTTCCTTGAGCAATACTGGATTCTGGTCATTCGCTAACTGCTTCTTGTCAGCGTCATCTGAGAGCATTGCAGTTCCATTGTGCGTGTTCACTGAAGACCTTGTACTCTTAGCCAACTTTCTTTCTTTACGTATTCTTTGATTCATGGAGCTTCTCAGCCTTTTGCTATTACTGTATATTCTGTCTGTTAATTGATTTCAAAGATCAGAGACTCTGCTGCAATTTTGGCGTTTAGTTTGCAGTAGCAGGAGAGATTCTTTTATCTTGAAGCACACCCCACCTCTTTTGTTTATGTTCTGTTCTCTTTAAAATAAGAAATAAAAGTTCAAACCAAAATAAATATTATAATGAGAAAAAATAGTGAAAATGGTATTTCCTTTTAATGAATATGTTTGTACCAAGATTTTGCACTTGTTGTATAATGTACATGAAGTCCTCTAGTTTTTATATCTTTCAAATTTTTTTATTGAATACATCAACAGTTAATGAAATTTTAACATCTGAAACCTCATTAGGGTTTTGTATAATATCAAAATATAATTTATTGGCTTCTAAAACATGATCATGTTTGAAATATAAACAACCAAGACATGAAAATTACTGTTATACCTGTTATGCGAATCCACTATGACAAAACTATGCATTAACACAATTCATATTAATGTATACAATTAAAAATACAGAAATGATTAACAATACATGCTGATGATACCAAAGTATAAATGCAAAAAAGAGCATATATTCACTATGTATACTCACACTACTCATACCTTGTACAGCACAAAGCATGACTTTACTCACATCATCGTACGATAAAGCCACCACTTAGAATCATTACACTTACTTGATTATTTCACTAACTTCTAAATGAGGTTCCTTCTGCTTAGATTGCTCTACAGTTTTAGAGGAGAATGTTGATTATTATTGTTGTTGATTCTCTGAGGAAATGACTGTAATTTAAAAATGTCATTTTATTCTTAATAAATTTATCCCTTGTGATTATTGACTACAAAGAATGCTTTCTTGCCTACCAGAACTATGACATTAAAAGAAAATAGTATATAGGATCCAAATCATTTATTCTTTGATACTTTTATTCATTTAAATCTTAAATGACATAAGAATACGTATAAAAGAATCCATTCTAGTTATGAAATAATGGAAAACGATAGAAAGAAGTGGTGACTATTAATGCATAGAATTTTTTAAAGACTATTAAAGTATGTTGCTTATATTTGCAGTATATACAGACATCACTCCTTGTCAGTTATTATATTATGAAATACTGTTATGTATTAAAAAGAATTTTACTGCATGTTGTGAGAATGGCTTCTCAAAGTGGGAGCAACTGGAACTTGGAAGTTTATTAAAAATGCAGATTTTAGGCACTCTCCCAGACCTGTTGGATCCTAGTTTGCATTTCATCAGGACTCATGGATTTTTATACATGATTAAGTTTATATTTATTAATGTTAATTGCCAAAATAGACCACAAACTAACTCAGAGAACACACTTAGATAAAGTCAAAGGAATTGAAATCAACCCATGCAAATTATCAGAACATAATAAAATTAAATATAAGTCAATGCCAAAAGAAATTATAAAAATTCCATAAACAAATGGAAATTTAATAATACACTGCTGAACAAAAAAATTGGTCACAAATAAAATTAAAAATGAAATTAGACCCTGGTATGAGAAACTGAAAGAGTAAATAAGGTCTAGATTGTACAATAGATATTGTGAAATGTAAAACAATTGTTTAAAAGGAAAAAGGAAGTAGCAGAATTTAAAGAGGAAAGGAAGGAAAGGAAAAGGGAGAAAACGCAAGATAGATATACTATGAGTGCTTCTTAGTCCACTGAAGAGAAGGGTTCATGCTAATATTGACTGGAAAAATTTTGTGCCCTTATACTCTGAGTAACTACTTTGAAGACAATAATCTGCAATGTATTAATTAACACTATTCTCCTATTATTTTGTTATGAAAATCTTCCTTACTTGTTTTGATAAAAATAAAAAAGGAAGAAAACAGACAGTTTTTAAGGGAACCAATAAAAAACAGCCCTATAAGAGAAACATAGATCTGTGAATTCCCATATCAGAAGAAAGAAGAGCTCAAATAAACAACGTAATGAACTTCATTCTTCTAGAAAAAGAAGAGCAGGTCAAGCTGAAAAGCCATACAATGGAGAAAATTATAAAATCAGAGCAGAGATTAATGCAACTGAGACTAAGAAAACAATAGAATCAATGAATTGAATAGTTGGTTCTTTGAAAGATGATATAAATATGACAACCCTTAAGACAACCTTATCAAAGAAGGGAGAGAAAACATAAATTGACATAATTCAGAATGAAGGGCTGGGGATATAGCTCAGTGGAATAAGCGCCTGCCTAGCAAGCACAGGGTCCTGAGTTCGATCCCCAGTACCGCCAGAATGAAAACGGTGAACAACAGATCATTCAGAAATAGATTATCAAAACCTATTTTGAGAATCTGTATTATATTAAGATGGAAAACACAGAAAAAAATAGATTCCTGGATACAAATGAATTAAAAAGCTGAATCAAAAAGATATAAAAATTCTAAATAAATATCAGTCAATGAAATTAAAAATGTAATTAAAGACTTACCAACAAAGAAAAGCCCAGGTCCTAATGAATTCACCACTGAATCATATATGAAATGTAGAGGACTAATGACACTAATGCAGAAATTATTTAATGAAATTGATAAGGAAGCAATACTTTCAAAATCATTCCTGGAAGTAAGTATTATCTTGACACTAAAACCAAAGAACTCAACTCAAAAAAAAAACTACAGACCAACTTCCTTAATGAACATAAATGCAAAATTTTCAATAAGATACTGGCAAACAGAATGCAACATATCATCAGGTAGATTGTACATTATGATCAAGCACAATTCACTCCACTGATGTAGGGATGATTTAACATGCAAATCAATAAATATAATACACCATATTAAGAGAATCAAAGACAAATTCACATGATCATCTCAACAGATACAGAAAAAAGCATTTGACAAAATCCAGCACCCATTCACAATAAAAACGCTTTGGAAAGTTTGAAAAGATGGCCTTTATGTCACCTGGATAATGGTCATCTATGACAAACCAAGAGTCAACAACACAGTAAAGGGTCAAAAACTGAAAGCTTTTGCTCTAAAATCAGAAAAAGGACAACTGTTATTCAATATAGTTCTGGAAAATTTTAGCCTGAGCAATTTGACAAGAAAAAGAAATAAAAAGAATAATGATAGGAAAAGAAGACGTTAAATTATCCTCATTTGTGGATGAGATAATAAGCTACATAGAAGACCCTCAAACCTCCACCAAGAAACTTCTAGGTTAATAACAAATTCAGTAGAAAAGCTGTGTACAAAATCAGCGCCCAAAAATCAATAGCCTTCCTGTACATGGAAAACAAACTCACTGATAGAGAAATTAGGAAAACAACAATATACATAATAGGATCCAAAAAAGAAACACCTAGGGATCAATGTAAAATACCTTTACAGTGAGAACTACAGTACTCTGGAAAGATTAAAGAGGATATTAGAAAATGGGAAGATACCCCTTTTTCTTG
Source organism: Dinomys branickii (assembly GCA_004027595.1). NCBI lineage: Eukaryota > Metazoa > Chordata > Mammalia > Rodentia > Dinomyidae > Dinomys > Dinomys branickii. Next base: position 105,643 of record PVLD010000901.1, on the reverse strand, counting down.
GATAAGAAGTATCAATGTAGTAAAAGGGGCCATATTTCCAAAATTCTTATACAGATTTCATGTACTACCAATCAAAATACCAATAGCATATATCACAGAAGCGGGTAAAATAATCCTAAAATTCATGTGGAATGAGAAGAGACCTAAAATAAGAACAACAATTTTGGGCAACAAAGGCAGGGCAGGAGGCATCATAGTCCCTGAATTGAAATTATACTAAAAATATACAGTGATAAGAACAGTATGGTACTGGCAAAAGCAGACCTAAGGAAGAATAAAACAGATTAGGATATGCAGAAATAACTCAAACATACTGAGCCACCACCTTAACTTAGACAAAGGTACAATACCTTCACTGGAAGAGAGTCTCTTTAGTAAATGGTGCCGGAAAAGTTGGATTTCCATATGCTGATGCACTAAACTAAAACTGAAATAGACCAAATACTTAAATACTGAAACAGTGACACTTAATCTGCTTCAAGAGAGGATAGGTAGAACTCTTCAAGAGATTGGTGTAGGCAAACAGTCTATGAACCGAACTGCAATTGCACAGGAAACATAAGAATTGACAAGTAGAATATCACCTTATTAGAAAACTTTTGCACAACAGCAACAACAAATAAACCACCAACAGAGAGAGGACATAACCCACAATCTGGGAAAATAGTTTTTGCCAACTGTTCATCGGATAAGGGACTAATTATTAGAATATATAAAGCACTCAAAAATCTCAACCCCCTCAAATTCAAAGCCTAATTGAAAAATGGCATCTGAAGTGAATAGACACTTCTCAAATGAAGAAGTAGAAACAGCAAATAAATATATTAAAAAAGTCCAACATCATTAGTCATTTGATAGATGTAAATTAAATAACCCTGAGATTCCATCTCACTCTGGAAAGAATGGTTATTATCAAGAGATTAACCAATAACAAGTGCTGGAAGGGCTGTGGGTAAAAAGAAACACTTTTCCAGTGCTGGTGGGAGTATAGACTAGTGCAACCACTTTGAAAAGCAGAGATTCCTCAAAAAAGGAAAACCACAAGTTCTATTTTAATAGCTGTTATCCTTCTTGGTATCTTCCTACAAGTATGAAAAGCATCATACCACAACTATATATGTTGTTTATAATGGTAGTTTGTAATAACTAAATCTTGGAAATAGCTCAAATTCCATCAGTTGATGAATATGTAAAGAAGATGCAGGTTTTTATACAATGAGGTACTACTCTCTCATAAAGAAGGATAAACGTGATTCATTTCTAGCTAAATGGTTGCACCTTGAGATCATACACTAAAGTTAAATGAATCATATACACGTTTACAACATTGTTACTCTGGATGAGAAAACAAAAGTATAAAGAAGTACCAAAATGTATAGTAGATGCTGGGAAATGGGAAGGAAATTTTCTAATAAGAAACATCAAGGGAGGAAATGTGGAAGGGAAAGATGGGACAAGAAAAAAAAAAAAAGAAGGAAAAATGGAGACAAAACTTTTCCAAATAAGGAATGGAAGAAGGATTGAATGGAGAAGAGCAAACGGGAAAAAAAGAAGTAAGATTTAACAAGTACAGACACAAATCACCTATGATGAATGTTATCATTATGTATGTCTAAAATGTACCAATATAATTTTTAAAAAACACAGAAATAAAGCTAGAATTTCATGGTATTCATTTCTGAAATTTGTAAAACAATTATAAGATATTAATTCATTAGAATATACAATGTTACAGTGGAAAAATCAGGCTGTGTGTGATATACTTCTTTGCCTAATTAATGTATAATTCTAAGAAGAATTATGGTTTTTAGGCAAATGGTGTTCAGTGACAAAAAATAAAAATGATAAAGAACTTCAAAATGAGATGATATGAAATTAACAATGGTTATTATGAGGCATATTTTTATATTCAATATAGTTACTTAGATTACCAGGATATAGGCATGCAAAATTCATCAAACAATATAAGCACTAACTGTGCCTTTCAATGTACTTATAGAAAAAATATATATATAAATTTCCCCTTCCTTCTTTTCTCCTTTCCTCCACCACATTTGTTCGTTCCTCTAGAGCGTAGAATAGCAAAGGCAATCCTGAGCAACAAAGCCAAGGCAGGACGCAGCACAAGCCATGATTTGAAATTATACTACAAAGCTACAGCGATAAAATCAGCATGGCACTGGCAAGAGCAGAGCCAAGGACCAATGGAACAGATCAGAAAATGCAGACACAAGTACAAAAACACTCAGCCACCTTATCTTTGACAAAAGGGGCCAAACATGTTCACTGAGAGAAAGATAGTCTCTTTAATAGATTGAGTTGGAAATATTTATTTCTTTTTGATACATGTCTGGTTGAAAATGTTACTTTGAGACATGATTAGCAGTCAAGTTCTATTTATAAGTGTTTTAAAAAACGGTATTTAGGCTTTCCATATCATTATTCATTCTGGATATGTTATAGGTGTGTAGATAAAAGCTTGTCCTTTAGCCTTGGAGTAGCTAGTCAGGAACCTTTACCCCAGTATGCTTTCTAAGAGAACAATAACATTGTGTGCCCATCAGAGGAAAGATAAATCACTTTTAATTTTATTTGTGAACTAAATTGTGTTATATATTATTATGTGCTATTTTAAAAAACAAGCAGCATTTCATAATAGATGGGAGTTGAGTGAAATCCCTTGATAAATATATATGATGTGGAATATATTTTATCTAAAATCTGCCCCAAGGAGTTCTAAATTCAATCTCATTCATAGATGATTGTTTAACTTTCATATATATATATATATATATATATATATATATATAGTTCTTTTATCTATGAAATTAGACTATAGAATAACAATTGTGCAAATCTAATTCATTTTGCTTTAATTTTGGCAAACTTATCCTGTCAAGGAAGTGAAATGCAGTATATTTGATTTTTTTCCTTTTTCCTGGTAAAATAAAAGTAGAATCTCAAATGGATACTATAGTCCAAGTGTCTTTCTTTTTGAAGTACACTGAAGCATCATTGCATGGGAAACTCAGATCTAGTTTTGGTAGCCCTATTGCATGAGGTCTTCTTTTCTACTTGTTCTGAAGCATGATGAACTCCTTTCAGTGTTAATAAGAGACGTATCCATAATATAAGAAGAGAAATTTAAAGAGAACTTATACTTCACCAAGAAAAATTTTTAAATGCAATGACCATATAATTTGATAGGTGTTTGACACAGCCATTCACAATCACTCGTATACTCATTTCTCATTGTCCATGTCTGATTATTAGCATATTCTAATGTCAAGAGATCTGTGTACCTTGTGAATAGACAAAGAAAGAAAAAATATAAATTTGAATTAACTATGGAATTGCTTTTAAATGAGTATATTCCACAATGAACAAGACAAGTAAAATCTTTTGAAAAATACATATGATTATTGATGGATTTTATCCAAGATCCCCTTCATATATGTAAGTAAGTCTACTATGAAGATTATAGATTGCTGTTTAGTGTTAGAAACTGTAGCCAAAGGTTAAGCTCTTTAAACTTTGAAGAATTTCTTTATCTTAATGTCTAGACATAGACAGATTGACTAACCAACAAATAGCCATGTTCATAAAATCAAGTGTTATGCAAACTAATCAACTTCATAACAAGTTAACATATACATTTATGTATTACACATAGATATAGTCTATATGTACATGGTTGTATTTTTGTGACGTGAAATAGAAATCTTTGAAGGGACAGTTTAAGAATATCTCAGAATATTAAATATATCTCTAGTTCCATTTTCAATGTCAAAGGCTATATAAGTAAAGTTATGTAGTGAGTTTTGTATGTCATCTACTCCTTGTAGAATGAAGTGTATTTGATGTTATCCTTTTCCATATCTCAAGGCCAGTTTGATTTTGATCCACATCCTGATGTTCATGAAGTGGTATGATTCCCTCAGGATACAAATCTTAATAAGAAAAGTGAACCATAAAAAGTGTCCCATTATGTGGTGTAAGCCATTTATTAGAGGTGACAACCATAGGCCCTGTGAAGTTTTGATGAAATCCTGTATGTTACTACTTACTATTTTGGTATAACACAGAACCAACATATACTATAAGGTTCTAGGAAATTCTTTTAGATATACTTTATTTGGTTGATATTATCTTGCCTGAAGTAAAGGGTCAAGTTTGCCTCTTTTTAACTCTCCTTCCATTTCTTCTGGATACTTCCATAGTCCAGAGAGCAAAATAAAGTGTCACAGATAATGAAGAGTAAATGATAATTGTGAGAGCAAGCCTTTCTAAAACTAAGTGGAATCTTAGAATAACTAAAGGTTCTTTTTCAATTCTTTACCTTTGCACTCTTCACTCACTAAATAGCCCCCAAGTGCGTGGCATTATTATAAAAGTGACTTGATTAAATGCACAAAAATGTGAATAACAGCTCCCTCAACAATATTAGACCTGTTTTGTTGTATACATGTTTATGATTTACGGCTATCTAGGCAAATATTCAAGTTCAATGAGTGCATTCTTTCCTTGGGTACACATTCAATGTATCTTCTTAATTTTTTGGCAGAGTCTGTGTAGTTAAGAAACAAAATTTAAAGTGATGCCTAAAACACTTCAAATTTTACTTAAACTAGCAGAATTTCCTATATGCATGTTAGACCTAAACTCTATGCCTTGGACCATCAACAATCCATAGAAAACTGATCAGATTTCTATGGTTTTACAGTAAAAAATGTAAGCCCATGATGTCATAGAAACAGCGTGCATCCAGAGTGGATATCACTTCTACTCATCTAAATTAGAATTCTATGTTTTCCCCCAACCCCTGAGCCATAAGAAAGCACCAGGACATGGCAGAAGCAGAAGAAGGTGGATGCTGTGGGCCAAGTAGTGTTTGCTCTTCACCCAAGTGGTTTGAAGCCTGTGAATGTCAGCCAAGAGTTTGTGGGACAGTTGGCACAGGCACTGATACCAATAAGGGCTTGGTCTTCCAAGTGTGCATTTAAGTTGGAAGTTCCACACATTAATTGACCAATAATATATACTTTTCCAAATTTTCTTTTAACTATTTTACTTAATGTTGATAAAATGATGTATTATTAAATTTTTGCCAGGTTCTATTCCATATATTCATGTCCTTTTGGAGAGATGAATTATTACATGTTTTATCCAACCAAACTCTTTCTTTGGAGCATATATTGTCCATGAAAAATAGGAGCATGATGTAAGGTAGTCTATCATGTAGAGAAGGAGAATATGATATCAGAGAAGGAAAAGTTTCCTAGGGAAGCTTAATTTATGTCCAGAGGTAGTAAATTCTTGTCGCTTTTGTGTACTACCATAAGTATGGACTTTTAACACAAGAAAACAACTTAGTAATAATTAGTAACACAAATCAAGATTTTATTAGCTCTCAAATTCTATCCTGATTAATTTCAGTCATTTATTTCAAATTAAAATATAAGAAATAAACATTAATACTGTCTTCATTTTAGATACATTAAAATTAGGAACAAAGAGATCACCTTGCCTAGGATCACTTTTAAGTAAATGACCAAGCTTGAATCTCAATCAAAACATTTTATATTGAGATTACATGTACTGTGTCACTACCTCTTGTGTGGTAAACATTAGAGTGAACAGTGAAAAATAAGTCCTCAGATGAAATTTTAGAGCACTTGAACAGTTAGAAAAAAGAGATCTAAAAAGATCATACAAGGATACTTGGAATAAATGGCCAATAAATTAGTTGTGAATATATTAGCTATTGTTGCTGCACAGAATACTTGACCCCCAACACTCAAAGAAAGAGAGATTTACTTAGTCATGGTTTCACAGGCTTAAGTCCATGTTTAACTGGCTTCAAGGAGGAAAGTCCTGGTAGAAGGGTATGAGAGAGCAAAGCTACTCACTTCATGAGGGCTTGGAAACAAAATATAGGGGAGCAACATAAGAAAGAAAGCAGTCAAGGATCAGATATAGACCCCAATGACTCATCCACATCCATACAGATGTGTGTTTTAGGCATATCCTAGGTCACTCCCAATCATTCAGAAAAAAGGTGCGGATGAAGTTCTGCTACAGTACTATACAGGTTCTATGATATGCATCTTAAACCTGCACAAACACCTCCTGAAATCCAGTTCCAAAGGCTTTTGAGCTACGGAGTGAGTAACATTTAAAGTAATAACCTTGCTTCATGGTACAGTTTTTCTGTAATAGTCACCGTTTTAATTGATAGACAAAAATACCTAAACCTACAATCAAAGGCATGAGATGTATATTTGGCCCATGGTCTGAGTGGATTCATGGGATGCTTTGTGGCTGCAAGGCAGAAGCATAAAGATAGAAGGGTGTGGTGACACAACCACGCACATCTGAGTGGTAGGAAAGTATAGTGCAAGGGAAGAGCAGACGAAAGGAACTGGTCAGGGACTAGATATAGACCGCCAGGTTGCATTTCCACATTTATCCTAGGACCAGGCAGAATTGTGATTCACTGGGCTCCTCTGTGGCTTCAAGAAAACAGATATGATAATGAAGCTAAACCATCACAATAAGTAAAGAAAACATGGTGATCTGGAAATCAAAAAAGATTCTGTTTTAAGGAGAATTATGTATAAGTGATCAATTTATTAAATATTGCTGAGAGAATAAGATGATATCTTAGAGATGGGTAAGCTTTTTTCTTTTAAAGATAAAAAGTAACAATAAAACATTTTCAAAACACGATAGTAGAAAACAAAATAATTAATACATTTTATATTGTTGCCTTTGTAGTAGTTATCCAGAGTACAAGTCATAGGCATGGTACATTGCCCAGACATATTAGCACAAAACATTCTTTTCAGTGAAATTAAAGAAACTAGCTGTATAACTATCTTAACTATCTTGTGTATAAATATATATTTTTTCTTTTCTCCTTCTTTCTTTCCCCTTTCCACATCACAGTTCTTCTTTTTTTTTTTTTTTGAATAATTTCTTCCCAATCACAGTATCCATTTTACAGTTTGGCTTTCATGTACCCATTCAGTTTTTCACACTAGGGAGACAATGTAGTGTTTGGGTCTGGTTTATTTCACTTATGATTATTGTCTTGAGTTGCATCCATTTACCAATAAAGGTCTCAATTTTACTCTTCTTTATGGATGAGTAGTACTCCATTATATAAAAATATTTTTATCTCTCAAATGACAAATGATGTTGGACATTTCTTATATATTTATTTGTCATTTGTGTATCTTCATCTGAGAATTATATATTCATCTCCAAAGCCCACTTTTGGATTGGATCTTTGAATTTGAGGTGCCTGAATTTTTTCAATTCTGTATGTGTTCTAGATATGTCTTCTTATCTGTGGGACAACTGGCCATAATTTTTTCCCACCCTATGGATTGTCTTTTTACTCTGTCAGTAATTTCATTTATTGTGCAAAAGATTTTTAAAAGTGTGAGGTCCCACTTGTTGATTCTTTGTATAATTTCCCTTATAGTCTGAGTTTTGTTCATGAAGTCTCTGCATACTCCTAAGTCTTTGAGTTTTCTACCAGTTTTCACTTCCAGTGACTTCAGTGTTTCTGTTTTAATATTTAGAACTTTGATCAATTTTGATCTTAGTTTAGTGCATGGCAATAGATGTGGGCCTGCTTTTAATCTTTGGCGTGTAGAAATCCAGTTTTTCTTGCACCATTTGAGACTGTCTTTCTTCCAGTGAATCTCTTTATCTTCTTTGTCAAAGGTAAGGTTGCTGCTTGAGTTTGTAGTTGTGTGCATCTTCTATGCTTTTCCACAGGCCTGTTTTTGCCAATGCCATGCTGATTTTATCATAGTAACTTTGTAATATAATTTTAGGTCTAAAATTATGAGGCCACCTGAGTTACCTTTGTTGAATTTGAATTGCTTAGGTCTTTTCAGGTTCCAAATGAATTTTAGGAGAGGTTTCCCCAGATCTGTGAGTTATGTTAATGGTATTTTTATTAGAATTGAATTAAATCTGTATAGAAGTTTAAGAAGTAGGGTTATTTTCACTATGATGCTTCTGCTATCTGTAAGAAAGTGATATCTTCTAATTTTCTGATATCCAGTTTCGATCTTTTTTAGATTACTGCAATTTTTAATGTACAGATCTTTTACATCCTTTGTTACACTGATTATTATTTCATTTTTTAAAATGCTATTGCAAAGGATATGCTTTCTTTAATTTCTATTTCTTTGATTTTTTGCTTATGTAATGGAATTCTATTGATTTTTGAGTATTGACTTTGTATTCTGCTATGCTATTGAATTTGGATATTAAATCTAAGAGTTTTTTGGCAGAGTTTGTTGGGTCTTCTATGTAGAGTATCACATCCTCTGCAAATAATGATAATTTAAATTCTTCCTTTTCTATCTTTCTTCCTTTTATTTTTTCTTTTTTCAAACTGTCTGGCTAGTATTTCCAGAACAATATTGAATAGGAGTGGTGACAATGGACATCTATGTTTGTCCCTGATTTTAGAGTAAAAGCTTTCAATGTTTGCCTAATATGATGTTAGCTATTCGTTTGTCATAGGTGGATTTCATAAGATTGAGGCAAGCTATCTATTCAATTTTCTTTAGGGTTTTATCATGAAAGAGTGTTCAACTTTGTCAAATGAGTTTTCTGCAGCTATTGAGATGATCATGTGATTTTTGCGGTTCTGATAAGATGATGTATTACATTTATTTATTTGCATATGCTGAACCATTCTGGCATCCCTGGGATGAATCCTACTTGGTCATAATGCTTAATGTTCCTGATGATTTGCTGCATTTTGTTTTCTAGTATCTTATTAAGGATTTTTGCATCTGTGTTCATTAGGAAGATTTGACTGCAGTTTTCCTTTTTTTTTTTTTTTTTTTTTTTTTTTTTTTTTTTTTTTTTTTTTTTTTTTTTTTTTTTTTTTTTTTTTTTTTTTTTTTTTTTTTTTTTTTTTTTTTTTTTTTTTTTTTTTTTTTTTTTTGGTTGCATACTTCTCTTATTCTCTGGGTTTTGAATAAGGGTAGTACTTGCTTCCAGGGATGATTTTTGAAATATTTCTTTTCCTTTAATTTCTTTAAAGAGTTCCAGCATAAGTGTCAATAGTTCTGGAAATTTCTTATAGAATTCAAAAGTGAATCCATGAGGGCCTGCACTTTTATTTGTTGGTACATTTTTAATTACATTTTCAATTTCTTTGGCTGATATCAGGTTATTTAGGATCTTTATATCTTCTTGGTTTAGCTTTGTCAATTTGATAGTTTCTAGGAATCTGTCCATTTCTTATGTGTTTTCCATCTTATTAAATCATAGATTCTCACAGTACATGTGGATGGTCTCCAGAACTTCTACAGGAACTGTGGCAATTTCCCCCTTTTTATTCCTAATTGCTTGAATTTGTATTTTCTTTTTCTTTCCTCTTTTTGATGAAACTGTCTAATGGTTTATCAATGTTGTTAATTCTTTCAAAGAACTAACTTTTTGACTCATGGATTCTTTGTATTCTTTTCTTAGTCTCTATTGTAGTAGTTTCTGTTTTTATCTTTATAATGTCCTCTCTTATATGCTTTGGGTTTGATTTGTCCTTCTAGAATTCTGAGGTTCAACATTTACTTGTTTATTTGAGCTCATTCTGCTTTCCTTATGTGTGAGTTCACTGCTATAAATTTCCCTACTAGGACTGCTTTCATTCCATCCCATAAGTATTGGCATTGTTGTTCTATTGTATATAATGTTTAAGTTTGTTTTAATTTCCTCTGTGACCCATTGGTTGTTCCAAAGGGTATTGTTAATTTCCATGATTTCTGTGGAGCTTTCATGATTGGCTTTGTTGTTGATTTATAGTTTCATTGTGCTATGGTCATTTAGTACATAAGGAGCTATTTCAATTCCTCTGCATTTACTTAAACATGTTTTGTTAGCCAGTATATAGTCTATTTTGGGGAACATCCCATGTACAGCTGAGAAGCATGTATATTCTGATGTTTTGGGGTAGAATCCTCTTTAGACATCTACCAAGTGCATTTGTTCACAGGCTTAGTTTAATTCTAGTGTTTCTTTTTTGATTTTTTTTTTTTCTCTAACTGATCTATTTGTGAAAGCATGGTACTAAGGTCCCCCACTACAATTGTGTTAGTGCATATTTGGTTTTTCATGTCTGTTAATATTTGTTTTATGTAGTTGGGTGAACCTGTTTTTAGTGCATAAATATAATTGTTATCTCTTCTTCTTGGACTTTTCCCTTAACAATTATATAGTGAACTTCTTAATCTCTTTTGATCAATTTTGGCTTAAAATTTGCATTGTCTGCAAATAGAATAAATACCCCTGCTGTTCTCTGGGTTCCTTTGGCATGGATAATACTTTTTTGTCCTTTGAATTTTAGTCTACAAGCTTCGGTTTGGGTTGTTTTTCTTAAATGCCGTTTGTTGTTGGTTCTTGCTTCTTGATTCATTCTATGTCTGTTTCTTTTGATTGGTGAGTTGAGGCCATCTACATTTGTTGTTATAACTGATATGTATTGGCTTTAATTTTTCATGTTTTTTCCATTTGTTTGTTCCCTGTCTTTTTCCCCTGTTTAATTGCTTTCCCTACATAGTGGCTTCTTTGCATTTGTGTTCCCGTATTTGTGGTCTTCATTATCTGTTTGTAACATGTCTTTAAGAGCATTCTGTAGACCTGATTTGGTGGTCATAGATTTCTTCAGCTGCTCTTTGTCATGGAGGAATCTTATTTCTCTGTCAATTTTGAAAGATAGTTTTGTGTGGTACATCAGTCTAGGTTGAAGACTGTTTTCCTTTTGGGCCTGAAATATTTCATAGTTCTCCTTGACTTGAGGGTTTGTGCTGAGAATTCTTTTGTGATTCTGATGAGCTTTGTGTTATAATGACGTTTTTTTTTTCTCTAACTGCTTTTAAAACTTTGTTTTTGTGCTGAACTTGTGAAATTTTGATTATTATATGCCTTGGTGTAGATTTATTTTGGCTGTGACTTTCAATTTCTCTATGTGTAATTATTTGTATTTCAAATTCTTTATCCATGTTTGGCAAGTTTTCTGCCATTATTTTTGTGAAGAGGTTTTCAAGGGGTTTTGTGCTTTCTTCAGCTTTCTCACTGATTTCAGCCAATCTTATATTCTTGTTTGCTTAATCTTGGATTGATATTTTTGTGGTCTCTTATGATTTTTAAGATACTTCTTTTCCTTTTTGCTGCTCAGTGTCCTGTCTTGGAGAATTGACCGTCTATCCTACCTTCATTCAATCTGCTATATATATTTTCAGTTGAGTTTCTAATCTCTTGCATTTCCATTTGGATCTGTTTCATTGATGCCATTTCTTGTTTATGCTTGATGGTTGTGGTTTGAATTATTTTCTTGAGTCCATCTAATTGTTTATCTGTGTCTGATTTAATGTCTTTTATTTTGAAAATTATTTCTTTTGTGCTTTAGAGATTATTTTCTATGGCCTACTCCATTTATTTGTTCACTTCTATCACTACTATTGCGACAGTTTTGACGGTTTTCACTTTGCTCTATTTCTTTGGGCTTTGGACTTGCCCTGGTTGGACTGGGCATTTGGGATTGCATTTTGCTTCTTTGTCTTGTCATTTTCTATTTTACTTTGTTTGGTGTGTTGATGCTTTTAGATTTCTAATGTCAGATAACACTTTCACTGATGTCAAGGCTCTTATAGGAGGTGTCTATTCCTCCAGATGTCTCCTCTTGCCAGAATCACCGTCCCAGGACAATTTAAGAAGGAAACATCATGGACTCACATCTCCTCTCACCAGCATAGCCACCCCAGGGACAATGGATGGATTAAAGAACACAGACTTACACTCCTCTCACTGGTGTCACCTCCCCAGGGCAATAGAGGACTGAAGGAGTGTGAAGTGGGGACCCACACTCCTCTTGCCATCTCCTCAGTTCCAGGAGGAGGAAAGAGTGTGGACTTACACTCCTCTCATGAAGACCATCACACTGGGGCGAGGAAGGACCATGATTTACACTCTTCTCACAGACATCACCATCCCAGGGCAATGGATACCTGAAGAAGTACAGACCCACATCTCCTTTCACTGGCACTGCTGTCTTGGGGCACTGGAGGCCGGAGGAAGCACAGACTTACACTCCTCTCCCTGACACATCCATCCCAGAGACAACAGAGGGTGGAGGTGTGTGGACTTGCACTTCTCTCACCACTGTCCCATGGTTTAATGAAGTTTTAATGTAATTTTATTATAGAATATATATGTGAGTGTCTTATGACCTGGGTATGATACCTATTTGTCATATAATATTCTGTAGATTTATACATTCTTTTCATGCAACACCAAAACAAGTATCACAAATAAAAAGTAAGAGATATTTTGTATACTATGCTTTCCCTCAGAAACTTTATGTTGTGTACTTTAACGAAAGAGAAAGAAAAATCCACATATAAATATTGTGACGTAAAATCCACTATGTATAATATCATTTCATTCCATGATTATATTGTTATATCACAGGAGAGAAATAAAAATATAGAAGACAGTTTTACTTTCTAGACTATAGTACTTGGGAGAAAAAGAACGTTTTCATTGTGGGAAGGTATATAAAGTTTGAAAAATATGTGTATATCAAAAATTAAAAACACAGCAAGCAAACATCCTTAGGCAAAAATGAAGAGTTTCTCGTAGCCAAGAATTTCGTTGGTCTACTTTCTGCTTCTCTCCTTTGTGGCCACATCTGGCGCTGATTCTTTCTGAGATCTCTGCCAAGCAAGCTAATGAAATGCTTCTCTGAATAAGTATCATTTGGTTTTCATATATAAACAAATGGTTATATAGTCCATAGTGCAATTAATCTTTACCAAATTATGCACATATCTTCTAAATATGTAGTTTTATTATTAAGGTGTAGGCACGTCTGTGTTCTCCAGATGTATTTTCACCATTTGAAGAAATGCCAGAGCACATAAAACAGAAGTATTTTTCACCAGTTCAGAAATTAGTCGTCATTCAAAATAGTGCCAGTAAACATAGTGAGTTTTTCTTTAAAATCTTGTTTTACAATAAATATATCTTTGATAGAAGCACTTAGAAGAAATGTTTAGTAAAAAAGGAATACACATTTATATTTTCTGAGAAATTACCTAATTTTTGAACTACTTAGAAAAAATTTTAACCCAAGAAGGAAGCCAACATAAAACTTTAGAAATTCTGAAAAGTATACCTTAATATTTATAAGAAAATAAAGTTTTATGAGATATATCTCTCAATTTTCAGACACTTCAGTGGGATTATAATTAGAAAGTCACTAGTTTGTGCATTTTAGGTAATAATCTCATCCATTATCAAGAACAAGAATTCTTTCTTTTTTAGGTAAGCAATAGATATACTGAAATACTGCATAGCCAATAAATATTTATTCTAGATTTAGTATTAATCTTCTATAGGATGTTTTATTTTCCATAGACATCAAAAATAATAACTTCATCTTAGATGACAGGCAAAACCTGTGTGAATATCTATGTCTATATTTCTGTATCTCCATGTTTTCTGTGCATATTTCAATTGTCTTCTGTGCATAGTGAATGTTTTCTGTGCAATCTATTTCAATTTTATAATAAAAACAAACTAATCCATTGATTTTCTGAGTAAGATCCCAACTGCATAGTTAGCAAAAGCAAAACTGGTGAAATGAAACTATATTACAAAAGAAACAATTAACAGTGAAGAAATTATAAAAAAGAAGAAAATATCTACAAACTGTGTATCTAGTGAGGGATTAATATGTAGAATGTTTAAAGATGAAAATAAGTCAATAGCAAAAAATAATTGCAAGAAAAACTACCCAAATTTTTAAAAGGACTCTAAATCTAAGATATTTTAAGGGCAGGCATGCAGATGTAAATCAAGTGTATGGAAAAGTACTCAATATATCAGGGAAGTGTCCATCAAAGTCAAAATGAGCTATCACCTATGTATATTTAGAACTGACACCACAGGAAAGGAAAAAGTGCAATTCTGGCATTTATTTGGAGAAAGGAGAGTTTTAATGTACTATTTATGGAAATGTAAATTACTGCAACAATTATAGAAAACAATATAAATGGTCCTTTAAAAATTTAGAAAGTAGAATTTCCATGTAACCAAGTATTCCACCACATTGTATTCATCCAAAAGAAATGAGATTAATAGGTCAAAAATATACCTGTACTCTTAATTTTATTTAAATATTTTTCACAATAACACATAAAGTATATAAATTATTTTTCAACATATGCATGGATTAAGAATAATGTTAGGTTGCAATAAGAATGCAATCCCGTCATTATAGTAATAAGTATGTATCTGAAGTACATTATGTGAAGTTACATAAGTCAGGCACAGAATGATGGATATCACATGTTCCTACTATTCTATGAACTCTAAAGAGTCTCAGCTTGTAGTAGAGCAGAGCCAGGCTTGGTGATCCCAGAACTGGGCAGGGTGAAGCAGGAAGATTGCTGCTAGTTTTTGTCCAGCTTGAGCCAGTGAGTTCCAGGCAAGCCTGCACTACAAAGCAAGACATTGCCTCAAAACTCAAACAAACAAAAAGTAAAGTAGAGTTGCTGTTCGAGCCTAGGAAGCCAAGAGAAGATGGAAGTATAAAATGTTCTTTTTCCAATGGTTGCAAAGTTACAACCTAAAAAGGTGGAATAAGTCCTTGTATTCTACTTTACAGTGTGTTAACTATTATTCATTGATTATTTCAAAGTAGCCAGAAGTGACAATTTTCACATTATCAGTACAAAGCAAAGATAAATCTATGGAATGATATAGATAGTAAATATTCTAATTAATTATTACATGACATATATATGTGTCAAAACATCACACTATAAAACTGCATACTTAGTATCACTTAAGAACAATATAAAATAATGTACTACATTTAAGGGTTATGAAATTCATTCTTGAATTTGAGAAATTAAGAAATTTAATTCTCAGGAAAAACTGAGTATTGATAGATGACTTGGAATTAACTAGAAGATGAGGATTTATAAGGTGAGAAAGAACAACGATTGGAACAAGAGTGCATTAAGATGACAGTATGTGGGGAGGTAAAAAAGTGTAGACTACGGAGGAAATGAAAGCTATGAGAGCGTGATTTATGCGTGAAGGCTGCAACACAGAGAACAATGACATAGCCAAATCTGAGATTTAGAGTGCTAAAATTTCCATTAAAACAAAAGTAAGATTTGTGGTCTTTAAAAGCAGCAAACGGGGAACGCAGTGTAATGGCTATGCAATATTTTAAATGATGTGTCACAGTACCTTCGATATATGCAAAGAAGATTAAGTGATGAAAGAAAGACAGTAGGTAAATTCTGCCTACCTATCAATTTGTTGTAGAAAATGAGCAAAGGGTAGATAAAAAAGAAACCTAGATTTCTGGTTTGTTTAATTAGGCAGATGGTGCTGCAATCAAGAAAGATGGATTCACAGGAAAACAACTATGTGTGGGGAATATGAGTGGAGAATGGTATATTCTATTTCAGACTTGTTAATTGCGTCCTTTTCTTTTTCTGTGTTAAATCAGAGCAAAGCAGCAGAGTATTTAGGAGTAAGGAAATTAAAAATATCATAGAACATTACTGAAAAGCACATTATATAAATAAAGAGATTTTAATTTCTAAAAGAAACCCAGTGCCTAATGTGAGAAATATGACTACATCCATTCTGCCTCCTTTTCATGTCAGGCACAGCATTATCAATTTGACCTTGCACATGTCTCATGGATATCTCACTGATAGAAGTACTTACCATATACTAACTTTGTCTGTGTCTCAGTTTGCTTCTCTAAACATTGAGGAAACGTTTAACAGGGTCAAATAGAGTAATATATAATATGCAGTTATAAAACACATATGAAATACTAAGCAAATATAGCCATTGTAGTTCAAGGTAAAATTATCCATTAAGTCATTGCTTAAAGAACAGACATTTCATTCTTTTCTTTAAAGAACAGTTTTTCCTTTTCATGGAGATAAAAGAATGAGGAAGTTTATCGATCACTGAACTGAATTCTTTGCTGCAGCTAACTAAAGCATAATGGCCAAGTGTGCTCAAGAAGTCACACTCTGCTGACACATAGTAGCCATGCAAGTGGAAAATCTATATACACTTAATGTAACAGGCTCTAGTTCGTGGCAGGAAGAAGCAAGACCAAGAAACATACATTTAGTGGCAATGAACAAAATTGCTACATAAAAGAAAGAACAAACAAAAACACAACAACACAGTCTCTCCTCCTTTGCTACACTACTACTGCCTACTTTCATGGATAAATAGACCAGATAAAATTAACACTATCTCAGCAATTGTAATATAATTGCTTGAGCTCTCACTTCATCCTGAAAAATGGGTGAAGGAAAACTACTTGATCTCTCAGGGTTTACTAATTTTTCAAGGTTGAAACAGCATGAACTTAACTTTTATTTCTCAATCCTTTCTATTTGCTGAGCCTTACACATTGATTGAGTGATTTTCTAAAATTTTCTGGTTATTTGATTTAAACTGTTTGATTAACAAATATAAATATTGCAATTCAAGAATTTATGGGGAGTTCTAAAACTTAACATGAAACCAATAATCAATATTGTTGATTCTATGAATTATGTTGCTTTAGGAATTATAAAATTCAAATTCCAATTATTTTAAAATTTAGAAATATGGAAATAAAAGTTTTATCACTTCATTTTCTTGTAAACATTATTTTAGCACTTCACTACATTCAAAGTGAAGAATATATTTTAACCACAGACACACACACAGGGATACACACACATACACTATTTATTCAATGAAATGTGTTTAATTGGTTTTCCTTTCTAAAGAGAGATGAAAATATATTTTTTTTAATACTTGCATTTTTAAAGGCTGTGCGAGATATCAAAGATATAATTTCTGTGTAAAGTGACCTTAGCAGGTAAATTCATGGAAGCATTTAGTCACATTCTGTCTAATAAACCTTTAAAAAATAACAAATATGCAAATGAGAGTTTGGCAATTGAGAGGTCAAGATGGCTCTTTTATTGAAATATTTCTTCAAAGTAAAATCTTGAAGAAAGTGGAAATATAACTTTCACAGTAAGATTATGAACCATCTGAGAGAATTATTAAATGAATATTCTTAAAGTAGTCAGAGATTTTAGCTAGTGTGTTGAAATAACACACTCTTTGACTAATGTAATATTCAAGTACTAAAGATTTATAAACTAAAGATAGATTTTGTTTTAAGAAAAAGAGACCAAAGACACATATCCTACACTTGAAGATCAATAGATTCAGTTTCCATCAGATTAGGAGAGATGAGCTCAGAGAACCTCATGAAAACTCTTAAATTTCCACTCAGTTTGTCTTTCTCTTAACTGATGGTATCAGTTACAAGAGGTCAAGTTGAGGATAATAGTCTATAGGTAATCTATATATAAAGAACACAAGGTGTCTGCTAAAAATAAGCACTGGCATTGTGCTAAGGTCTAACAGGAAGCAGGGTGCTTGTCACGGAATCGGTCTGAGACACAACACAGCCAGAGGTAATACATATCAGCTCTAGTTAGTAATCTGTGCCAAGATGGGTACAAGACATCAGCTGACATAGTTGCTAAATTCACTGTTTTTATCAGGGATGGTTGAAAGCAAAAAGCCAAGGTCAAATACAGCTGAGAAGCCAGTCGGAAAGACAGAATATTCCACAGCAAGGAGCTAAACGTAGGTTCATTTGAACCACTGTTATAATCCTTGAAAGATTGTCCTTTAATACAAGGAGGTGTTTTGACAGGCTCTGAAGTAAAAGAGAAAGTAATTTAAATTTCCAGTTGACACAGAATTTTCTGTCATCTGGAGAATGGAAAGAGGTTCACCTACACAGAATTAATCCTCACCTTCAGGTGTAAAAGTACTTAACAGTGCAGGTCCTGGAAATGCGACTCTGAAATGTTTCCTGGATAGATTGTCTCTCCTTAGTTATGTTAGTGCAATTTACAGAAGAATCTTGGGCAGGTATGACTCAGGGTTTATTTCTATTGCCTTTGGTTGGCTTAATCATTCAGAAACCTTCCGTTTAATGAGGAAGGTGATGGAGTGTGGATCTGCACTGTCTACATACTAGAATATAGGTTTGGACTGAAACATTGAGTATTGTTCTATCAAATGTGATTAATAATAATTTGATAACTAAGTAATAGCAATTTCTGAAAACTAATTTTCAAGATTATTTGTGTAGGCATTGTTTAAATCTAAAATCTAAATCACAATTTGAAATTTTCAAGAAAGCAGTCATAAAGCTAAGAAATAGCTGACTTCTCAGTGCATAGAAATATGATTTTAACTAGTACTAAATTGAAATTTAGCTTGTAAATATTGCATAAATTGCACATAATTCATCTCTAAGAGCACACTAGAAGGTAAAAGTTAATGTAAATAAACTTGTAAGTACCAACATTTTAAAGAAGAAGAAAGTGTCAAATCATTTCCTGGATGTTAAACTAGGAATGGATTAGGGGCTAAAATCCATACATTTGCTTCTGTGATGGAAATGATTTTACTTTGCATAGCTATGAAAACAGTGCCAGTGGTATAGAGAAGTATCAGTGTAAGTGAAACAGTAATTATTACAAACACATTTCCACCTTTCTCATACTGTGTTTCGCTGATTCATTGAGTTAATTCCTGTGCAAAACCTGTCAGTATATCCTACACAGATTCTAGAAACCCATAATTGAGTAAAAATTACCTCATGTTGTTTTTCTCCCTGAATCTGAGAAGTTACAAACCAGCAGAGGGAGGGATATGCAATTGTGTTTCCTATTTTTAACTTGTTTCAAAAGCAAAATGTGTTTATTTGCATTACATTGCTCTAACCAACAGAAAATAAATATCTCAAAAGCATTTGAGACTGTCTTATTTACTTTTCTTATTGCTGAGACAGAATACCTGACATCCAAGGTTAAAGAAGGAAAGGCATATTGTAGCTCACAGTTTGTAGAAGTCTCAGTCCATAGTCCCCTGGATCCAAGGCAGGGTGGCATGGCACAGGGGCATAACAGAGGAGAAACTGCTCATGGCTGGCAGAAGGCTGCAAAACAACCAAGCAGCAAGAAGCAAATGGTGAGCCACAAGCAACTACAGCAGCCCTCTTTCTGTCCTTTATATTCTGTTTAGGCTATCCTAGTACTCACACCCAGTGAGGACTTTCCCTTACATCACCTATTGGTGGATATCTGTTGCTTACATACATTCCAAGAACTATGTATACATTCCGAGAATGTATACATTGTACATTATACATTCTGAGAACTATACCAAACCAATCAGTGGGCCAATTTAGTAATCACACACCCTTGATTCTAGTGTCACACACTCTAGATCCATCCACTTTAAGAAGTCCTACCTGTGACTGCATGAGTCTTTAGGGGAACATCTAGATATAAGGTATAACAGAATTTAATTGTAAAATCAGCAAATTGAAAACCTATTGAGAATATATAACATTCTCTATTTAGAGATACAAGAATGATCAAACAAGCGATCTCCTAAGCCTTAATGACTTTAATAGCTGGTTATATTGATTAAATAATTGCCAAATATACTTTTATAATGGAATGTTGGGAGCATATGTAAGTTTTAGTGGAGATTATTTGAATTACTAAAAACTGAAGTGGATATATAGAATGTGTGCACAATACCTGTAAACTAATAATTTTAAGAATATTAATTTCTATACTTAAATAGATTTCTGTCCATTTACTATTAGGGCCAAGTAATTGGTTTTTAATGGATTCCAAGTTGCTGCCTGCATGAGTATTCTATTTTGCAGTTTAGGCAAGCAGTTACCAAATCTAGTAATACCCTTGAAATGTCTAAGAATTCTCCTTTCTATTCTTTTCACGACCTGATATTTTCCTTTGTTTTCTGTCCAGATACAGGAAAGTACAGCGAGTGTTGCTTGTTTCTGACACCTTCGTGGTACAGTTTATCTCTGTTTTTACCATCCTTAATAATGACTTTCACATGATAAGTTCCTGTAAATTTTGTTTTAGTAAATGCAGGGTATTTATTTTCAATGAATTTATCTTTCAGGGCACCTTTAGATTCACAGCAAGATTGAACAAAATGGTCCTGTGACTTGCCCTGCGCCTCTGGCATCCTGCACATAACCCTTGCTCTCATTATCATCCATCTCCAGCCCAGTATGTTTATTACAGCTCACAAACGTGCACAAATACATCTGTTATTTCATAATATGCATTGTTTAAATTATGGTCCACTCATAGTATTGTACACTTTGTGGTTTTGAGCAAATTTCTAACGAGTAGCCATCATCATAATACAAAGAATTTTTAAAATTTTGGATTGGTTTTGGTATTTGCACTGAAGTTTGAATGCAGTGCCTTCACACTGAGCTTTATCCTGACTATTTTATCATTTATTTTGAGGCAAGGCCTCGCTAAATGACTGTTCTGCAGACTGTGATTGAATTTATGATTCTCTTTCTCAGTCTCCTGGGGTCACACAGAGTATTCTTACTGTCCTAGAAATCCTGGGTGCACCACATGTTCATTTTATCCCACGACACTTGAAAAACACTAATATCTTATTGTAATTTTACTCTGCTCAGGCTTCTATGTAGTCTACCTTGAATCTTACAGCATACTACTTTTTTAGACTGTTTCTTTGCATTCAGTAACATATATTTAAATTTTCTTCATGTCTTTCCTCTGTAACTGTTGCATAATAGTTCAGATACACCACAGTTTATTATATCACCTATTGGTGGATACCTGTTGCTTACAAGTTTTGGCAATTATGAATATATATCTGCCATCAACACCCATGTGCAAAATTGAGAGCAAAGAAAAGTTTCAGCTCCTTTTGGTAAATAACAAACTCTCCGAATCATATAGCAAGTGTATATTTTGATTCTAACCACCGTAAATAATTGAGAGTTTCTGTTACAACATATCCTTGCAGTATTTGGTGCTGCCAATATTTTCAATATTATCCTATATATATATATATATATATATATATATATATATGTACACACACACACACACACACATATATACACACACAATAGGTATCTTTTTGTTTTAGTATGCATTTCCATGATGAAATATATATTGCAAAGCAACTTATGCATATGCTTCATTGCTATTCATATATTTTCTTTCACGATCTCTGTTGAAGTGTTTTGCTCGTTACTGAATCAGTGTGTGTGTATGTGTGACTGGAAAATGCACATAGGACTCTGTACTCAGATACATCTGAAACCAGTTTTGCTAAGTTGCCCTTGCAGGATTGGAATCTGCAGTCCTCTAGCCACAGCCTCGCTGAATGCTGGGATTATAAGCATAAACCAGCATGACTGGCTAGTTCTTTACATATTTTAATTAATAATTCTTTTGTAGTTATATAATTTACAAATAAATTCTCCTAGCCTGGGATTTTTTTCTACTTCCTTTACAGTTTATTTTGCAGGCAAAATTTTGGATTTTAATAAAATTCGTCTTGTGAATTCCTTAAGAGTAGACCTCTGCTGGTGTACCTCAAGTGTTGTCCTCAAACTGCACCATCTTGATTTTCTCTTACAGTTCTTAAGTATTTCAGCATTTTACACTTTTACACTTACATATGTGATATATTTTGGTATGATTTTTGTGCAAATTGTAAGTTTAGTGTTAACATTCTTGTATTTTTTGTCGTTAGTCTATCATTATATGTTGAAAAATATATTTTCTCTATTTTATGTCCAGTACTCCTTTATCAAATATCGGTTTACTCTCTTTCTATGACTGTGTGTCTGTATTCTCTATTTTTTTCTATTGACCTCCTCTTCTTTACTTTTTCCGTTATCATCTCTCCTAATTGGTGGAGTTTTATTGAAATTTCTAAGGTCAAATATTATCTGCCCTTGAAATTTATTTTACTCTTTCAATATTTAGTTAAATATTATTTTATGGGCCAGGGATATTGCTCAGTGCACAGCACCTGCTTGGCAAGTGCAAGGCCCTGAGTTTGAGTCCTAGTACCAAAAATAAATAAACAAATATTTTGAGTTTTGCCTCCCAATATAATCTTCAGTCATACAAATATTTTAAATGATTTAATATATTTTAAATATATTTTCAATTTATCAAACCTCTATAAATGTTGTTACCTATACAATAGCACACAGAGAAGCTTCATTTTGCTGCACTTTTCCCATACACCAAGGCCTTTGCGTACCATTCTAATAGATAAGTATTAGTCACATAAGTTTCACCGTCTGGAATTATCAGTGTTTCCATGGGTTTATCCATCATGTTCATTATCTTTCACCTTCTCTAAGATTTCGTTTTTATATTATTTTTATTAACCTAGTGTGGTAATATTAACACCAGCTTCAGTTTACTCTTCTTCATAGTATTTCAAAAATCAGTAATCAAAATAACATACAAGAAATGAGCTACAATATCCTTTATCATCGCAAAATATAAGGGAGCTTATTAATTATCAAATTTCACCCTGGAGAAGACACTGTATAGCCATAGCCATTTCGTGTCTCTGAGAAAAGCCTGTAAACATAGACTCGCTTCCTGTGTGTGTCTCTGCAATGAGACTGTTATGCTACCTGTGCCACTATTGATAATTACAAGTGTACGCACCAGAAAGTCAGCATAGGAAAAGTGAAAGCAAATTCTGTACCATGTGGGGAAAACGTGGGAAAAATCAGTAATATTGAACTCACAGGAGCTAAGTCACCTTGAATTCCAGATCTATGAGGAGGGTCTGGGTCACTTGCTGCTTAACTGGCACAGTGTAGCATTTTATCAGGTTCCCTAAATTTTAAGTACCTCCTCTTTCTCTTCTGTGATTTATGCTAGCAACCTTTCAAATATAACATGTTATTAAATCAGGTATAGTTTCTGTGACTTACGGCGCAAAATGCTTAATTAATACAAACCCTGTACATACAATCTAAATGTAAGGCAAACCAGTGTTGTGTAAGTCATTTTTTTACAATTTATCTGTGAAAAGCTTACAGGTTAAAAAATTAGTTTTAATACTTTTACAAAGATATAATTTTGAAGGAACTATAAATCTGAATGATGGACTAGACAGAGAAATGTTTGAATGTACTATATCAGGCAAAGGAAATATTTATGATATATTTTCGCATGACATGCATATAACAAAATCTTCTAATGTGTTACAGGAATTAGGATTATATTATAAAGTTATTTTTGCAAATTTGTTAAATAGCTATAGATATCATTTCATCTCTAATTACTACTTAACTTGTCACAGTCAAAATATTTTGGCAAATTGAAGGACAATGACAGCATTTGATCTTTCAAGTGTCGGTAAATTTAATATCCTTTATGAAATGAATTGTAAGTAATTCCACATACATAGATTGATAAATATTATATTAGGATCAAAGCAAAGGAATATTAGATGTTCATTTATCAATTCAATATTTAAATCAAATTTGATTTGAATGCTTATTTTATAGTACATTGTCAAAAAAAAAAAAAAAAAGGCTGGGGATATAGCTCAGTGGAATAAACGCCTGCCTAGCAAGCGCAGGGTCCTGAGTGCGATCCCTAGTATCGCCAAAAAAAGAAAAAAAATATATATAGTACATTGTCATTTTTAAATAGTCAGTATGTATTTGTATTTATAACACTCATGCATTAAATGTGTTCTATTATTATGCATAAAAGTTTATATTGTGGAACTTAATCAAGACATCATGATCATGAAAGTCAAACAGTTTGAATGCATTCAGGGTATCAGAACAGCTATAAAAGTGCTAATAAAGACATTCATGAAAGAGGACTTCCAGAACTGATTTACAAAATGAAAAGAAAAATTGTAGATGTATGTATAAAATGAAAGGAAGTATTCTGAGGGGGATTAAAATTAACTTTTTTATTTTAACATTCACCATACTTTTTACACTGTATCTATAATATTAGAAACGGTAAAAGGCATCTCTCAGAGAAATATGAATAAAGAGAAAAACTGAATATTTATTTTGAAATACATCAGTTCTACTTATATCTACCTTTCTCCAAAACTAAAGTAGCCCATAGTCAAAGCAAAAATTGCACCGAACTCATTTAGTCAAAGAATACATTTTCATGACAATTGTAATATAGAAGATAGACTAAAATTAATTCTAACCTCGACTTCACTGAAAACAAAGCCAAGAGAATTCTTAAGCCTCAGCACTTCTGAAAAGTATAGAAGGACGTTTGTTGGAAGGGTGACCAGTGACATGTATCTAACTCACTGGCTTTCTACTGAATTTATAAATATGCCCCCCCGCCCCCACTATTGAGTCATTTGTATTTGTTAACTGGCACTTGTTTTAAATTTGTTTTGTTCAACATTTACAGAATAACACAGATGGGATGGTTTATAAAGGGCAGAACGCTGCTTTCTTACAGTTCTAGAGGATGAGAAATCCAAGATTCAGTCACTGGCACCTAGTGAGGGACTTCATGCTTTGTCATCTTATGGTGTAAAACTAAAGGGCTCAATTCTCATGGTAATATACCCGGTCCCATGATAGCATTTTTGCATGTGATTAACTAATTAATCTACTGGGTTCTTCCCTCATGACTTAATCTCCTGTTAATGTCCCACCTCTTAACACTACTGCATTGGAGATTAAGTTTCTAATACATGAAATTTTGGGGCCATATTCAAACAATAGCAAAACCTATACAAGGTAGGTTTCTGGTGTTCTGAAGAGACAGAAAAGAGGGCCACTGTATTCCTCGAAGATTACCAATCAAAGCAATGACTTCTTGGTACATGAGAAAGCAAACGTGGTTTGTAAAACTTTGTTTAAAAAAATTTCATCTCACAGGAAAGAAAGAAGTTACAATTACATATTTCCCTCTAGTAAATGCTTTAAGAAAGAGGAGCCTAGAGACTTAGAAACAGGAAAAATAGTGTGTAAATTTAGTCAACGTGGAAGGAAATTTATAAGGCAATCTTGGAAAATCTCTTAGGGAATCTCAGAATGAAGTCTGAATTCCATAAGCCTTTATTTTCCATCAGAGACTCAGTTTGATCCAGATTTTAATGTGCAAACAGTTATTATCCAGGCATAGAGTCTTACTTAATACAAAATTTTATTAGTCTTAACTATAAAGTACAGCATAATGAACATATTTTCTGATTCAATGAGGATGTTTATTGAATAGCTAGCAAAAGATTAGTAATGCTAGTTCTCTCTTGTTTCAAGTGGGTACCCAATAGCGCTAAAACATGAGATGCATATGCAAGGTTTGGGCTAATTTGAAGGGCTGTGTTGAAAAGAAGAAACTTAAGAGAAAGAAAACTACCTACTAATTCCGAAATTTTCAATTATAGTATGAAACATAAACACTATAATCAGTAGATTGGATGGCACATATGTAGTAACACTGAGGGGTTTTTCAACAGTATTTAACATAGGATTTGGGGAGCTCTCATGGTCTGGGTCTCTCTCTCTCTCTCTCTCTCTCTCTCTCTCTCTCTCTATATATATATATATGTGTGTGTGTGTGTGTGTAATTATATATAGTTATATATACTTCATTAGATTCATATGTCCAAGTTACTAGTGAATGTCAACAACTCACTAATAGTCATGCTAAATTTTATAAAATACTCAATAAAACTCATAAAATTAGGGTTGTTCTTTTCATTTAAAGTTAAGAAAATTAAAGTTTTCAAATAGTAATTTATTCTCAAGGTTGTGTAGCTTATCAAAAGCTGATAAGACACATTTATACCCTAAATTTATGCTTTTCTCACTACAAAGCACTGTACCAAATCATCTGTGCCTTTATGAGAAGTGAGCACTCTGTCCTATTCCTTTAATACTGAAATTGCTGAACTTGGCTGGCAAGAGATATAGACACTAAGATTTAACTCAGCAGGCAGATATATATTTTTACCAGGAGAGAGATTAACAGGTTGCTTTTTGCTATTTTTTTATTTTATTAGGTATAGTTGCAGTTCATTGTGGGGGAGGTAGTGCTTTAGAAAGGGCTTAAAACCCTGAATTACTGTGCTTATGTGTCTAACTTACACACGATTTTATCAGAGGCATCATGTGTACAACATAATCACTAAATTCCCGCTTTCTCTCACAAATTTCACAAGAGAATTATTGCTATTGTATTAAACTCATAGAGAAGGAACTGAACAAAATTACTTCTCCAACTTAAAATCATAGCACAATATGTAGGAACTCATGAAAATCGTTTAGTAATTGTATTTCCATGTTTTATCAAATAATTGTGACCACTGACCTACCTAGTATCTGACCAGTGAGAAGATACTTTGCTAGAATTATGCTATTTCTTTTTTTTTTTTTTTTTTTTGCTATTTCTGAATATAAACATAAGTTGGGCATGGTATCATTATCTGGCTATGCTATAGTATATTACATTTCCATATATCTAGTATAATAACAAAAATATAAGTGGTTCACCTCTTCAAAAATTATGCAGCTTGGCTATATGATGTAAGGTTTTCTACCACTTAATCATTTAGTACACAATTTTAGTACCTTAATCTTAGGATATTTAATATCACTTTTCCGAGTGTTGTCAATAAAAATTTCAGTTGCAATACCCAAGTAAATTTCAAAGGCTGAAATATATATATCCAATTCAGGGTTTTAAAAAAAATTTACTTGTTGTACTGTATAATCAGATAGTAATCTTTACAAATCAATTCTAAAATATTACATTTGTGTGATTGCAAAGTGATTATCTGGCAGTTTGTGAATTGATCCAGTATGTAAGTTAGAGACCTTCATAAAGACATGGTATTATGGTCATTGTCTGGTAACTATATGGAGAATTCATCAACTGCTTTGAGAGAAAAACTGATCCAGAATGATAGATCAGAGCATTGCTGAGATAAATGTGTGATAACATTTTATTAGCACTCTACATGTTTACAGTTCATAGTGATTACATTCATTCGCTGTGGGAATATTACCTATACAGACATAACACACCTTAGTTTTTCATATCTTTGTTTCTTGGACTCCTTCTCTTCTATAACATTCCTGTCCTTCTGGCTTGACAGTAACCTCACTATCTCTCCAACATATCTATTGACTCCTAATACTGCAAAGTCTGGAAGGAAGCCACTGATTCAAAAACATTAAGGAGCTTATTTAGACTAATTTCTTTTTCTTCTTTCATTAGTATTTGAGGATATTTTTCTTTTGTTCCTTTTCTTTTTCTTTTTCTTTCTTCCTGTTCTCTTTTATTTTTCTGTTTTTTTTTTGTTGTCTTATTTTTCTTGTTTGTTCTTTTCTGTTACTTTTATCTTAATCTATTAATTTTCTTTTACTCAATAGGATAATGTACCTCACTTTTCTCACTTTTTCATCTTTCTTTGCTTTATCTTGAAAATCTTTAATTTTCCTATTCCCCAAATCATCCATACTTACTAGTACAACCATCAAGTTCTTTTAATCTGTAGATATTTATTTCATTCTGATGTTTTGTTGACTTATTTTCTATTACTGGTGATATACTTGTTCTATTTTATAGGTATCCACTGTGCATCACTCAGGGTTTACTAGGGAAACAGATCTAACACAAGATATACAAATGTACAAGAAATTTCAGGCTTGGTTACAGTGTTTTTAAACGTAGTCCCTCTCTGTTTCTCTCTCTCTCTCTCTCTCTCTCTCTCTCTCTCTCTCTCTCTCTCTGTCCCTCTCTTCATATATATGATGGTTTTAGGTGCACATGCAAAGCAAGAGTTGTGGGGTCCAGAAGACTTCCTCCCATGTTTCAGGAGAAGGCCTATGTGGCTTGGTCCTGATGGCACAATGCATGAAGCAGGTAGTGTAAGTCCAAAACTGCTATGGAGAACACACAGAAGTGTCGAAAAGCAGGAATGTGGATTATGTGAGGAAACCTGGAAGGACTAAGCAAAGTTAGCCTAAGATAGAGGCCATGAGGGCCACAGCCCTAGCAGTGATGTATACATGGGACATTCAAGCACTTCAGAGTTCGTATTTTCCCACACATTTCCCTGGTTGCTGGAAACAATTAAAGAATTTAATATTTGTCCTGATGGCTTTTGCTCTTGCTTTGATCTCATTGCTTTCTATTTTAATTTCTACCTTTTTTGAATGGGATTGTTTATCTTGTGCCAGTCTGTGTTGGAAATATTTAACATTCTTTTTATTTTTATAGGGGCTTGAAATAAAATTTTGCCTTTACTCTTGGAGGAGAATTTGATTTGGACTTAAGCAATGCTGAAATTTTTAGGATTTTGGTAGCTCTTACAGATGGACTAAATGTATTATGAGTAAAAGAAGGCACATGAGTCTAAGGGCAAAATGTTATGATTTATACGTGAATGTCCTCACAAAAGTTCATGCACTTGTAGGTGGGACTGTTGGGAAATGACTGGATCATGGGTATGTGACACTGGATTAGTTCCCTGATGGGAACATATGGATGTCATGCTGGGAGTTGAAGCCTACTGGGAACAATGGGTCACGGTGGGCATAGCACAGAGATATACCATATCCATCCTGTTCCTTTGAGTGAGGCCACCTCTTGCCTCTCACACAATTAACTCATTCCCCTTTGCCATTGTTTTCTGCTATGCTTCTCTACCTTGGAACTAAGCAACTATAGAATAAAACTTCTACAAACTGCAAGATAAAATAAACCTTTCCTTTAACTTGTGGATTTTGCTTATGTTGTTCCAACAAGGAGAGAGCACCTAAAACACTGCAAAAACTCCCCACATCCAAAAGGTGATCCAGGGGGTATCACAGAGAATAAAACAAAAGTGAAACAGAATTACATGCAATGATAAAATTACAGTCACTTTATATAGTCATCTCGTTTCCAAGCCTCTAACGCTGCTTCAGCGCACAAAGGAAGGAGATATGTAGTCAGGTTGTCGCGATAGTCCAAACTATAATGAACTATTTTTGTTAATGGTAAGCAAACTGAAAATACTGATGAAAATATTACCAAATATTTTTGAAAATTAACATAAAGCAAAGTAAACAGTGTTAAAGTTATCATGAATGTAAAAATCCACCTAGATGGTTTGCTTTAAAAAGAAAAAAAATAATTAAGGCTTCAGAAATGAAGAAATGCACACACGTTAATATTCCTATGGCCATGCCACCCTCAATCTACCCAACCTTGAATGATCTTAGGAGCTACACAGGGTGGACCTGGTTAGTATTTGGATGAGGCACAAGTATTTCATAATCAAACTACACGATTTTCATCTTCAGTCCAATTGATGAACCTACTTCAGTCTCTCTAGAATGCCAGGAATTACCTAATTTTCAAAATAAACAGCAACTATCAGTGCAGACTGTATTTCTACTAATAACTGATTTAATTTGACATATTACATATGGGACCAGATGTGTACATCTATTTTCTCTCTCTCATTATTGATATGGTTGTAAAGAAACTTAAAAATTATGATGATACCAGAGAAAATTGAAATAAGTTCTGTTCTTGTTTATGTTTGCTCTATAAACTTGAAAACTCCTTAGAAATATGCTCAGGTACTGACAATTCTAAGCTGAAGTGCTGCAATTGACTCTCTATAAGTAATGTATCCTCTCAGATTATATCATTTAAATGGAATGGAAAAACCTTGTAATATGTAAACATGCTTGTGAAATAGCCAGTTTTAAATGAGAACATTCATTAGAAAAAAAGCATTAGATTATAACAGTAAATGCATAAAAATGAAAGGCAAAGCTATTTTCATCTTCTCTATCACTATTGCACATTATATATATAATTTTTTTTAGATAGGGACTTCTTATACAGTTCAAGCTGGCCTTGAGCTCACCATGTAGCCCAGGATGGCCTTGAACTTATGGTGCTCCTTAGACTCCCAAATGATGGGATGACAGAGATGCACCATATTGCTTCACTGTTTTATACATTTAATTGAAAATTTTTATAAAAGTAAGACAAGTTACATATGTTGTTTGTTAATAACTGTCATAGAAAAAGTGCTTAATCTACATCTTTGAGAATGCATAATTATATTAGCCCATTTTGGCCAAAGGTTGCAGTTTTTAAATCTTTTGAGTGGAATTCATACATGTTACCTAGAAAAATTTAAGAAACAAGAATTTAAAGAGAAAATATTTTATTATCTTCCATTGATACAGTCATTCCATAAGTGGATTCTAGGCATTAAAGAGTTAAAAATATATATTTATATGTTATACCTAATAGAAATACATTTATTCATTTTGATATATGAGATGGCTGATGCCTCGATGTAGATTATTAGCGTAAATTTGATGTTTACTTTCTGTGACATTGTGTTATGAATTTTCTTAGCTTAAAATGCATTTTGTATAATTTTATTTCTGGACTTCAAGTTATAATATTTTATTGTAGATTCGCTTGGTTGATCAAAAGATTATTTCTTCTAAACTTACCATTACGTATACAAAGTTTTCCTTCATTATAATCTCCATTTTTAAAAATTCAGCATACTTTGTACATTTATGTCCCATTTGTTACAGTCACATTCAACAAAATTTACAGTCTATGGCATGATAGGTTTTATGGTGGAGTGACAAATAACACAAAAGCTTCAAAAAATGTCATAATGGACTGCGGATGTAGCTCAGTGGTAGAGCGCTTGCCTAACACGCACAAGGCCCTGAGTTCGATCCCCAGTACCGACAAAAACAAAAAGAAAATAATGTCAAAAATCTCATAGTCTACTTCTGGAGTTCAGGTATTTGGCTTTTGTATTCTATGACAAATAAAATAATAAAGAAATTAAATACAGCCATATTTTACATGAGTAAAAGATTTTCAAGGAGAAGACAGATCATAACAAAAACACAAAGATTTCTGCTGGATTTTGAGGACTCCGTAATAGGAGAAGAGGAACATTCTTCAAAGAGGCAGAAGAACTATTAAAAGAATACAGGCATGGCCTATATAGAAGACTTTATTTTTCATTTAAAATGGCTACATTCTAGTCCATATAGAAAGTGAAAGGTGACTAATTCTGATAGATATAAAGGGAAATTGTCTTGTTTCCAATGCAGAACAACTGAAAATTTTAAGCATAAAATAAACTTGGTAGAAATTTTACCTTACTCTGGTAAATTACCACTTATTAAGGTGTATACAAGAAAGTATTGGTTGAGCAGATGGTGTGAGGTGATAAAAACTGCAAATGATCAGGACTTAGTTCATCTTTCTTCTTGGACAAATGGAAGGAGTGTCAGTGTGTGTTGGGTTTACCTTGGGACTTTGACACTTAAAATAGTTAATAAAATATGCAGCAATTAGTTTCTTTACGAATTCTTCATACTATTCTCTGGTGAAGAACATCTCTAAGCTCTTTCATATAGACAGAACAAGGGCCCAAACGGTTAAATTTTAAAGATATAATTCAGAGAGATGCATTAAATCCACTACGGCTAGACGACAGGAACAACAGAAGCCCAGTGTAAGAAATGAAATCATAGAAGGCAAAGGCACATGCCTTCTCAAGGACTTTGTGAAGTAAGACTTGTAGTGGTTCCTAAGAACTGCAGGGGCCAAAGTACATGATATTTTCTAAATATGGGCATAATTTGTACTAGATTTTTGTCCCCTAGTCCAACTTGAAAATTTCATTTTCCCTCTTCAAAAAATTCTATTTCTTCATTGAATCAATCCTCAAAATTATACTATTTTCAGTGCCCAAATTTCTCATGTTACTCTTTCATTTATTGGACTCATGAACAGTCCTGGTAATTCAGTATAATCTTGCCATTTCATTGTCACTTTATTACCAACATTTATCACAACTGGAATCTTAATTTTCCTTTACTATGTAACCCTACATAGTCAAAAATTAAAGTAATTAGGATATACACATCTTTATGAAAGGCACTTTCTATAATTTTGTTTATCAGGAGTATTATTTTTTAATGTTCTGATTACTATATTGTATTATTTTACATAACAGGGGATTTGGGAAATGATTTTTGTCCTATAACTACACAAATATTTCTTCCAAAAAGAGTACTAATGATACACTTTTAACTTAAAAATAGAGAAACTAGATCATATTCTATCATATTTTGAGTGGTATTTCAGAAAATAAATTACTTAATAGAAAAGCTTATACTTCAAAATTATGTTTGCCATTTTTAGTATTTTAAATGGTTTGGAATTTTATTCCTTCTTTATTTTTCTAAGAACCTAAAACAGAATATGAGCTGCTTAGGAAGTAAAGCTTGTAATACTTCACCAGGGAAGTGATTAGGGACTAGTACTCCATATCTCAGTATCTAAAAGTGGACACTGGAACTGTGTCAAGATACTATAAATAACTTACAGTACAATATCTCTAAAAATAAAAATATTTAAGGTATAAAATATTTTGCAAATGTAATTTAAGAAAAAATGAAACTAAACATGAAATAATATGTTATAGAATATGGAAGCAAATGAATTTGTACTGAAAAATAATGTTTACTTACTAATAACATTGTTAGAAAAACTAAGTTAACTCATTTAAAATATTAAGTGAAATGTGATATGCATAATTACAAGGTTTCATGTTTTGTCAGGCTTATTGATGAATTCTTTATATGGAGTGAAATCAAGCATTTGCACTAAAATTATGAAATACAATATACCCACTCCTTTTTTTAATTCTATTTTAAAGACAGAAAAGAACAATAACATTGCTAATTTCCTACCATGTTGTGAAATTCTGTGCATCCATTTCTTAAAACAAAATGAGTCTTATTCTCTTTTGTTGCCAAATCAACTCTTGCACAGTCCCCAGAAACCCACTGAATTCTTTCTTAGATGAACCTAAGATTTCACTTTTCTAGAATGTGACACAAGTGGAGTTTTACAGAGCATAATATTTTTTTATTTTGTTCCTTCTATTGGTCAGCTTCATAGTGCTGAGACAAAATGTCACAAACAAATTAAAGGAGGTTAGATTTTATTCATGACCTCAGTCCTTGGTCAGCTTCCTACGAGACAGAAAGGCATGACAGCACAGAGCTGGTCAACTCATGGTATCTGGGAAGCAGATAACAGGGGCGAGGTGTAAGAAAGAGCTAGGGAGCTAACTTAGATCCCAACACCACACACTTATCACTGAGCAGCCACACCAAGAACTGTGCAATACTAATCAGGTCTCAAGCGAATCAATTTGAAAACCAAGATTAACTCTAACAACTACCTCCCAAGTCTGTCATTTTTACACTCAAGCACATCTGCTTAGCAAGGTCATTATTCCACCTGGTGTGATGTAACTACACTTGTAGAACGAGAACATACTATTTTCTTCCATGAAGTCTGAACAGCCCTAGTATTGCTCAAAAGGACAAGTCCAAAATATCCTGTGGTACTCAAAGCAAATTTTTATAGTGCATATCATGAAAGCATTTAAAAAGTATACAATTTCAAAATAAAATGCCACAAGGTGAATTCCCATTCCAAAAGGGAAAAGAGGGAAGACGGAAAAGAATTGAAGCAAAATAAGAATGAAGCCTCACAGGGAAAATATCATATCCTGTGACTCCGTGTCCAGCGTCCTAGCTACCTGGTGGTGTCACGTGAACTACACAGGACTTAGACAGCCGCCATTCCTTGGACTTTCTGATTGAAAGTATGGTCTTTCCAGGACTGGCTTTGATGTTTTCCCACTGCATGTTTTTTGGCATTTCTGGTATTTCCTACTTCTTGCACTCCCCACTGCTTCTTTAGATTAATTCCCACAGCTTCGTAGATCTGTATCTCTGGAGCTCTTGGCATAGTCTTTGATTCCATCACATTTGTATAGCCCCTCTGTCCTTTGCTATGAAATCTGAATAGAAGTTCCTGACCCTTTCATATGCCCACAAAACAAGCATCATAAGGTTGACAAAAAGTTCTGCTGTCAGCTTGAGCAATAGCCAGATCCCTTAGCTTTTGTGTACCCCAACATGCTGAAATAAAATGCAAAGAACCCCTTCTACACCAGTGCGCTGAGTCTCTCTCCTTGCACATGAAAGGTTTACAATGTTCAAGAATTTGGGATTGGTGGGTCTTGCTTATTTCTGAGATATCCTCAATTTATTTTTCTTAGTTTTCTGCTGCGAAATATTTATCTCATTGGCAGTAGTGATGAAATCTTCAGCAACCACACCTGCCATTGCTCCAGCTCTATGGATGCTTCTTTTTTAATAAAAATGGAGTACCTTCAAAAACTCATGGCTATGATTTTTGCTCTTATTTTTTATCCTAAATCTGGCTACAAATGGCAAGAAGTTATTGTTCCTAAACAATGAGCTACGTTGACATTTCCTTCTCCAAATCAATTAGTTCATTCTCTTTCAGCCCAGCCTAATAGGATTTTCTAAGGCACAGACAAAAGGTAGTCAAATTTTTTTGTCAAAATGTAACACAATGGGCCCAGTCCAGTTGGTAATGAAATCCTCTTTTCCACATGACTCCTCCAGAACTCTGTTGTTACTGTCCATATTCCATTTAGTGTTCTGACTTGACGTCCCAGAAGAATTGCCTCTCAATCTCTGTTTATAGCATTCTAGGTTTTCTCTAGCCTGTACCTTCAAATTCCTGTTAGAGTCCGATTCCTAAGTCTTCTTAACCACGTGGTCAGGCATACTTACAGCAATGACTCAATTTTCCATTACAGATTTTCTATCTTAGTGGTGTTGCCAGACAAAAGAACCAGATCATCATAAATTAAAGGAAAGTTTTACTTTGGGTTATAGTTGTCATGTTTTTATACCTACTCATTTGATTTCAAGGCAGAAATTTAGGCAAAATGGTATGATGGAGAAATCAAAACAGGCAAGAAGAAAGGAGAGAGACTAATAGCAACAGTCCAAGAGCTCAGTAGAGTCCCCATTATCACACAACCATGACAGATACAGAAATGCCAAGCACTGTTTTCTTAGTCTCCTGGTCATCTCCTAGTCAATCAAGTTGACAATATTAAACTATCACACTCAGTACCTTGTCTTGGCATGACTCCTTACTGTTGTATGAATCAGTTCATTAAATTTCTATCTTTCTCTTCCTTTCTTTCTTTTTTTCTTTCTTTCTTCCTTTCTTTTTTCTTTGTTTCTTTGTTTTCATGAATAATAATCCATTGCATGATTGGAAGTATGAAAAATTCTAGAATCTTCTCCTTTCCTAAATCATAACCAAACGCAAATCAGTACCAGTGCTGCTGTTGATACAAGTTTAAGACTATCCAAGCCCAAGTAACAACTTGGAGGGACAAACAACATGCATATTGTACTTTTTTCTCACCAGTCTCATTTTCTGAGTTCTTATTCTGATATGTCAACTACTTTGGACTAAGAAATACCTCTCAGATTAGAAAAGCATGTTCACCTATGTGTCTGCCTGGGTTATGGAGGTATGGCCTGGACTGCTATATACAGTGTCTCACCAGCTCTTTCTGATACTAAACAGCTTCATTCCATGTGCCCTTTCTCTTAGATGCCTCTACTTTGGGTTAAATAGAACATGGAGTAAAAGTCATAGCAAGTAAAATTTCTCTAAGTTTCAAGAGTTTGATATTGTTTTCAGCAACAAGAAAATTGACTAGTACAAAAACTTAATGCCACAAATGGGGTTGTTTCTGTGGTAGTATTTGAAACTGTACTTTAGAAGTCATTGGAATTGCTTCGAGAGTGTGTTTTGGAAGGATTGGGAGATGCAAACCAGAGAAGCCTACAATGCTTTATGCATTGCTTGATCAGTGATCCTGATCAAAGATTTAAAAAGTCATAAGGCTAAAAGTACTGCAGACAGTAATGATAGAGTATTTTAGTTGGACTCAAGTATTCCATTGGTAGTTGGACTAGAGACCATGTGTGTTATATTCACATAGATCTTTGTTTTTTCAATTATGCTATGTACAAAGGCTTTGCAAGACACTGAGGATAAAAGTGGTATGATAGATTACTTGGTGAAGTAAATTTCAAGACAGTACAACATTTAATCTTTGCTATGGATACCTGTTCATGGTTTTAGAAAGATTTCTGGCAAAGTTCAGAAAACTTTGAAAAAATCTTAACTTTTCCCCCCAAAACAATTATTAAGTTGGAGATTTTAAAAAATGTATGGCTACTAGAGATATGAGCACCATTAAAAGAAAGCTAAGCAATTCAAAGGCAGAAAGATTCTCTTAGAGCCTCTCAAAAATCTCTAAGACACAAATATTGCAGGCAGAAGGGTACAGATGTCTAAACTTTCATTTGAGAAAAAGAAGTCCTGGGATGTCTGCTCCTAAAGGTCTCCTAGGAATTTGGTGCCCTGGGATCCATTTCTCTATACTAAGCCACCCAGGAACCCATATCCCCCTACAGCCATGCATCAAGTTAGCCTGGCTATTGCTCAAGCTGCTAGTCAGCTATGGTATTGTCTGTGTGATGCTGGTTTTAATAGGATGTAGTATGCAGTATTTATGGGATCTATAAGATTCTCCATAAAGATTTCAAGGAAAATCTGGTAGTCAAGGCAAGAAAGAGCTGAGAGCACAGTCCCAAAGGATGGAAGAATGAAGCCAGTGTGCAGTGGAAGCTCTGGGGAGTCCGTGATGCCAAGAAAATGTGTATGTGCTGCCGAAGTGAGCACAATACCAAGAAAATGAAAACTGACCAGCTGAGAAAGGCTGCAGGTCCTGAATGAAGACTGCGTGGGTTGCAGCTGACAAGTTCGTGGAGGGGGGGCAACACAAGTCCCATGGAACACCCATTTTACCAAATATGGAGCTCTAGGATTTAATGTTTGCCCTACTTGGATTTGGTCTTCTCTGGGTTCAGTTCTCCCCTGTATCTCCTATTCCACCCTTTCTCATTGAGAATGCTTAAACTGTAGCATGGTACCTTGGGATAAAATAATGTATTTTTCTCCTGGAGGTTCAAAGTGGAGTTTGACTTGAGTCTCAGAACTTGTACTTTTGAAGAATAATGATACTACTGAGACCTTTGCAAGGGAATTATTGTATTTTGGGTTGTATCCAGGAACATTGTATGTTAGTTGGAATCATGAACTTACTTCTATCATTATGCATAGATTAAGTATGGTTTAAAGAGATGCTTTACCTACAAAGTCCACAAGAGGTGGATTGCGATAGTTAATAATGATATGTTAACTTTACTGAGTTAAGAAATGCCTAACACATTAGTAAAGTATGTTCCTGGGGGTGTGTAGTTGTGTTATGGTGGGGAGGATAAACTTGAATTCCCTACATTGTTCCTTGTCCTTTCCTTTCCAGCGGTATTCCCTGGCTCTGCTTCTCAGCTGCCGTGAACTAAGCAGCTTTGTTCCACCATGCATCTAATGTGATACATCTGCCTTGATGCAAACTATCCTGGACTGACATTCATGCAAATTATATTTATCCTTCTTTAAGTTGTAAGTGTTGGGTTTTAAGTCTCTGCAATAAAAAAGCTGCGTGGTACAGTTATTTTAATTTTGTGGAGGTATTATTTCAATGTGTACTTACCATAAAATGAGCTCTTCTGAGTTAAACATATTTCTCTATATTCAATTAGGACATGGATTATCTTTATATCCCTTCAAATCACTTTCTTCCTACAGTTAAAAACCAGAGCAGTAGCAGTACCCTCCCGTGTGTTGTATAATGTGCCTTTGGGGTTGTTCGTACAGATATACATTTAAGGTTATTTGAGACTTTAGCCACTTTACTTTTTAGTTCTCAATTCTTCTCAATGTCAGTAATGATATACAATAATTGTTCTCTCTCTCTCTCTCTCTCTCTCTCTCTCTCTCTCTCTCTCTCTCTCTCTCTCCCTCTCTCTCTCCCTCTCCTTATTTCTTATCGTATAATGGATAACTTCCTGAAAACTGTCTGCAACCCCTTTTTTTGAAAGACAGTTGAGAATAAAATACCGAAGAAGGAGGACATGGGAGAAGAATATGTGGAGATGGAGAGTGAGGAGGAGGACGCATGGGGAAAGGGAACAGAGAAAGAAGATAATGGGGAGAACAACGATAAGAGGAAAGGAAGGAATCTCTCCCCATTTATTGACATTTATGTCTCTCTGAGCACGAA
Source organism: Dinomys branickii (assembly GCA_004027595.1). Lineage (NCBI taxonomy): Eukaryota > Metazoa > Chordata > Mammalia > Rodentia > Dinomyidae > Dinomys > Dinomys branickii. The sequence continues at coordinate 67,534 of PVLD010000901.1, read as the reverse complement.
AGTAATTCCACAAATTCATATTTTGCAATCACCCCATCAGATTACCCTCTTTGTAGTCATTAGGTAATCTATTCCTATTAAGATTTTGCCAACAACACTAAGCAGAAGTTGCTACATTTTAAATCAAAAGTTATACCTACACTGATACATTCAGCTGTGAATTCCTTCTGCTCACCATGTTTAGCCTATTGTTTCCTGTCAAAAATGCTTTTCTCGTATTTCTTTGTACTGATTTCTAATCACAGCCAATTTAATGGGCATGAGAACTTTAGACTCGCATGGGCTACAGGGCTCTGAGCTGAGAACATTTCTACAAAGCTCCTCTGCTTTTTCTGTTGAACTTTAAATAATTTTAGTGAGAATGTCATCATTTTATTTCGATCAAGAGCCATAATTTACTTCATGTATGTTTTAATAGACAACTATTTCTAATCGTTATATCTTTGCCTTTTTCCTTGCTCACCTTTCTATGTATTCATGACTTTCTTCTCCTTTAGCTATAGTTTTTTCTTTGATTATCTGTCCTGTTTTCATTTCTACACAACTGTAAGTGCCGTGCATTTGCTAAATAATTCACAGTTTGTACGTCTAGACAAGACAGATAATTTTCTTAAACTCCAGATTTGTGAAACGACCTATTAAATTTTTCATGATCAATGTGGTTGAAATTGATCTTATATTTACTTGTGCACTTTCTCATCTTTCTTGAATCAGATTGAATTATTCCAATTGCTCATTTATTTGTATATTTATAAGATTCTGTACATCTGAGATGTTGAGAAATAAACCTGGAGTGGCCTTCAATATATATATATATATATATATATATATATATATATATATATAATCTCACTGTTTGGTCATCACCAACAAGGCAACCCTTTTTGTCTGAGCCTTCATGATCACTCACTAGATAACTTTATTGGCTTTCAAAAAAAGTTCAATCTCTTCTATTGTTTTCCTCCATTCTATTTTTAGGGTAGTAAATGCCTTTATGGCAAAAATCAGTTCAAATCACTCCTTTGTTCAAAACTCTGAAGTGACTATTTTGCAGAGTAAAAGCCAAAGTCTATATAGTGGTTTAACATATCCTACACAATGTGACCCCCCGTTCCCTGTCAGAGATTCTTCACTGCTTCATTGCTCACCAAATTGTAGAATACTAGTGTTTGTTCTGTTCCTCAGACAGACCAGTCATATCACTTTTTACAATGACTGTTTTGGCTCTCCTTCGTTTCCTAAATATGCTCTTGCTAGATATGTATTCAACACTCCATTGCCCTTGTTAAACCAGTTCTTATATAGGAACTTTCCAATGAGGGTTCTTTGACCACCTTTATTGTGGATGGTACCTATGCTTCCTTCTCTGCATTCCATGTTTCCTTTGCTTTATTTTTTTCAGTATTTTCCATTCTGCATGTGTTTTCCTGAAATTTTAAAGTTAAAAATTGTTATGGTTTGAATATTAATTTTCCCTAGCAAATTCATATTTAAAGTACTAATGCCCAGCATCTTAGTATTTACATGTGAGTCTTGGGGAGGTGATTAAGTCACGAACACAGACATTCATGAGTGGGATTAGTAGCTTTGTAAGGTAGAAGTGGCAGTGTTTGTTTGCACCACTGACCAGGTAAAAACACAAGGAGAAAGTAACATATGTGATTCAGGCCACCAGCAGATGCAGACTATTGAGAACCCTTCCAGAGCCTCATCAAAGTCCAAGAAGTTTACATTTGTAATCCCATGTAAAAGATGTTAGAACTTACTTTGGAGAGTAGATGATGCTGCTTGTTACACCTTGATTTTTGACTGTTATCCTTTGTAGAATAGTCAGAGAAGAAGTAGTTTGGAGTTTCTGCAACTTTGTTATGTCTATGGTCACTATAGAACGTTAATATATGCATTACAAACTATATATTTTCAACCATAGCTATTTTATGCAAAATTTTTCTGATAGTTACATAGGAGAGCTCATTTATGGAGTATTGACTTCCCTTATAATCTTTTACTATTCAAGAAAGAATCAACATAAATTATATTGTAGCAGAAGCACAAAAGCTGCATAAGTTAACTGTAAGCACTGCTGAATTAAGAAACAAATATTTCTTTCCTACAACTGTATTTACAGGAGATGATTCTCTAAATGGAAATATGTAACAAACAGTACACAGAATTTTCTGGGGAACACAAATAGTGGTACCCTTGAATAACCGTTAAGAAAAGTACTTGAAATTAACACAATGAAGTCTTTCATTTTATGACTGAACGAATTAAACTTTAACAAGAGTCTAATTGTTCTTGCCAAAACAATAGCCAAATAAGAGGTGATACTTCATACACATGGTGTTTTATACACATTTTAGATTTTGAAACATAAATTTAATCCTTGTTCTTCTTCTTCCACCTTACTTTGAAACGTATTTCCTGTAGACAGCCTGCTGAGGACTGATAACCAGGGGCCCACGCAGTTTCAGGTGCCTTGAGGTAAGGGGTTAATTAAAAAGTAACAAAACTCAGGGACAAATGACACTGACAGCCAAATATCAGGAAAAAGTCAGCACTTGGCATGAATTTAGGCTCTACGAATAGGTTACAAGTGAGATATGAGCCCACACTCTAAGTCCCAACAAGACACTGGCATGACCACAAGTGATTTGGCAACGTAGGCCGGGGATGGTTTGTAAGTGGAGGGTGGATGCCATGACAATGGAATGTAGGTTGTCCTTAGAAGTTGGAAATTGTAAAATCAAAAGCAAAACAATAGGACTCAAAGAATTCCAGTCCATGCTCTTTTCCATTCTCTAAAAAGAAATAAAGCATTTTAATACCTTCATGTTAGTGTAATTAATACTGCCAAACTTCTGAAATTTAGAACAGTAAATTAGGAAATTCAGATTATTTTAAGCTGTCTGGAGGGAATTTGTTATAACAATAATAGAAAACTGAAAATAGATACTTTACTGTTAAAGGAAACTAGAAAGCATGAGAAACAAGTAGGCTAGAAGAAATTCTGTAATTTTTAATTAGGATTTCAAGTAATAACACAAATTTCTTAGTACATTATGTGGATATAAACCTGATTATAGCTGTGGATTGATATAGATATGGGTGTGGGCCTGGGATTAATGTGTTTACACACACACAATGCGTGGGAGTGGTTTTAACCTGAGACAAGAATCTCATCTCACTGATGCGTGTACGTCAGGATCCAGTTTGCCTAGCATGACTTCTTAAAGGAAATTTCTTTCCTGATTGTGTGATCCTGGCATCTTGCCGGACATCAGTTTGCCATAAATGTGTTGAACATTCTCTATTCTGTTCCACTGGTTCATGAATTTTCATGCCGATATTATGCTGTCTTACTATCCTTTGCAGTATATTGTGATATGAAGTAGTATACTACCTCCATCTCTGGATACTGTGGCTATTCAGTATCTTGAGTGATTCTACACAAATTCAAGCACGATGTTCTATTACCTAAAGATTGTTATTGGCACTTTGATAAAAACTGCATCAAATTTGCAGATCAAATTGGATGATCTATATGTTCTCAGAGTATTAAGCTTTTCAAATACAAAGACACGGGCTATCTTTGCAGTTGTAAGTGTCTTGATCAATCTATTTCATCAGTGTTTTAGAGTATTCACAGTAGGAATCATTTACTTACTCCATTATTTTATTTTAGGAATATTTTATGAATGACTTTGTTTTCAATTTTTGGTACATGTACTTTGAAACTTCTTACTGTTTTATTTTTTAAAGGTTGATTTAATTGTCTAAATTCATTTCATGATCCGCACTAAATGGTGTTAACCTAGTATGAAAAAAAACACCTCAGGCACCATTTTGTCAAACAGGTGTTGGTTTGAGGTAATCATAGATATGTGGTTTGGAAGTATAAAAATAAGTAGCAAAAATAACTAGGAAGAGTAGACCACAGAAGAGAATGTAGCAGTGATACAAGAGGATGAATCGGACATGTACACACAGGTTAGCAAACGTAGTTGTACTACTGACTTCTATCACTTTACGGAAAGAATCAGTTAATGATGAATTGTTTGATCAGTCTTGCATGTCTCTACTTGTTTTCCTGAGAAACTGCTCTGAAGGTATCAGTATGTAATATAACAACCATTGCTATTCCCTACCACTTTGTCTGTAATTCAGTGTTGTCTGTATTGTCCTTACGCTATTTTGTAAATAGATGTCTGTTTGTTAATGGGCTTTCCTTCTTTTATTTTTTAAAATAAATTTTAAGAAAGAGAATGCATGCGAATGGAGAGATCTCTTTTAAGAGATATTTTAAATTACAGAATATTTTAAATTCGTAGACAAGCTCTGCAGGGAAGGAGACAGGGCAAAAGAAAGAATAAAACTGTGTCTCCTGGTCCAGGTGATGGAGCAAGTGAAATGCGTTTTAGAACGGTGTGGAGAAGCCAGCTGGGAGAGGCAAACGCACGTACACGTAACTGTACAGGTGTGCTACCCTCACCCTCTTTTTGTTCTTTTTGTCCCCGGGACATCTTAACCCTCTGTTTTCTTATCTTTCTTTTAGCATTTTCTGTCAGCGTATGAGAACACTACTGACTCTTCTGTGCCAATTTTGTATCATGCAAGTTCATTTATTAGCTCTACGCTTTTTCTGTTTGCCTAGTGAAGCTTGTGGATTGTTCACTATACATGAAAAAGTTCATGTCACCTGTAGTAAAGACAATTTACTGTGTTGAGGCATAGTCCAAAATGTATTTAATTTAACACCTTCTCATTATAAAAACTATTGAATTTTTCAAATGCTTTTTGTGAATGTATTGAAATGATTAAACGTTTCTGTCCATCATTCCCTTGATAAGGCATGCCACATTTGTTGATTTGGGTATGTGAATCAACCTTGCTTGATCACTCAGGAAAACATGCATTGATTTACATATAGTGATATATTCTTGCACCTCAGGAATAAATCCCAATTGATCCTGGTAATTGAGGTTTAAAAAGTGTGTGGAATTTAGTTTGCCAGTACGTTATAAAAGGTTTCACATTTTTGTTCTACAAAAATATTGGCCTGTTTCCTGGTTTAACTTTGATATATATTAGGCAAAAGCTAGCCTTATCAAATCACTTGGAAGTGTTTGCATTCACATTTTGTAATAATCTGAGAAGGAATCACATTGAGTTTTCAGTAAATGTTTGACAGAAAACCACTGTGAAATATCTGATCCTAAATTTTTCTTTTATGAGAGTCTTTTACTTACAACTTTCATCTCCTTCTACTTATTTATCTGATCTGATATTTTATTTCCTCTTCATCAAATTTTGGCAGGTTGTATATTTCTAGGAATTTACAGATATTTTAGCTTATTTAATATGTTGCATGTAATTGTTTATAATAATCTATATCACTGTTTGTATTTCTGTAATATTAATTGTGATTCCTCTTTTGAATTTCTGAGTATATTTATTTTAATTTTTTCTTAGTCTAGCTATCTCTAAAATCTCTTTAATTTTGTAGATCTTTACACTGATTTTTAGCATGCATTTCAATTATTTCATCTCTGACATTAATTCCTTGTTTCTGCTAACTTTGTGCTTATGTTTTCTGATTATTTACTATGCAATACTAAGCTTCTTAGGTGACCTCTCTTCTTTAACCATGTAGGTAATCATTGATGTGAGCTACCAGCGCACAGCTTCATCTCTGTATCCTGCATGTTTGAGTATACTGTGCTTGTATTACTGTTTGTCATGGTATCTCATTTTAAATTTCCCTTTCAATCTGGTTATTAACTTTCTGTGATTTGGGAAAGTGTCACTTTAATTTCATTAATTTGTGATATGAATTTTCTCCTGCATAAGTCATTATAGTCAGAACAGAGACTTTATTTCTTAAATCTTCAATTTGTTGAAATTGTTGCCTGTTTTAGCACATAGTCTACTCCACAGTATCGTTTATGCATAATTAGAAGGACTGTGTACTTTTCTGCTGTTTGACAGAATCGTCTGAATATGTACATTAGATTGAAACCTGTATTTTTATTGCAATAATCCAGTCATTGCTGTAATAGTGTGATAGTGCCCCTTCATATTTGTTTGGCAGTCTGTCTCTCCTTTGCATCTATTAATATTTGCTGTGTATTTAAGTGATTAGATATTGGGTATATATATAATTAAAATTATTACATTGTTTTTATGAATTGACTCATTTATCATTGTGTAATGATCATCTTTGTTTCTTCTTACAGGGGTTTTTGTCCACTGTTTATTTTATCTGATACAAATATAGTTATTTTTCAAATATTTTAGAAATCAGTGTATGCCACAAAATGCATGTTGATATAGTTGTGCTTCTTTCGCACACACACAAGAGCATATAGTTGTGCTCTTTCACACAAAATGCATGTTGATATAGTTGTGTGCAGCACAAATACACTTTAAAGAAAATGGATAATACACAGGAGATAAATGCCGGTATTTGCTTTTAAGGAAATTGTGGAAAGAATAATGCTGTCACGTAGGTACACACTTCCTTGTCCAGAAAGTCACTATAATAATAATGTATATTCCTATACCTTATTTTCTGTTTAAGGTAACACTGTTTTATAAGGATAGTAATGAAGTTGCAAAATAAATAGTGAGTTTGTTGCTGTGTTTCTTTTTTTTTTTTTTTTTTGGTTCCTGGAACCGAACTCAGGACCTTGCTCTTGCCAGGCAGGCACTTGTGTCGCTGAGCTACATCCCTAGCCTTTGTTGCTGTGTTTTACAGGTTCTGTAGCTACTTCCTGCACCAGCTGTAGGGGCTTCAGAAACTAGATGTCTAATAGTTACTAAACAGGTGCTATTCACTTCTCTTCTTTTTTTAATGAATAGGAAGCATTGCTATTTTTTACGTTCACTGTTCCTAATCTCAGTGTTCTTTTCTTTCTCCAACTATGAAATGCCTATTCAGTTTTCGTTCATGTTTTACCTTTTTCAATTTTGTTGACTAATTTTTCTGAAGATATGAGTATTTTCTTCTCAATACAGTCTATCTTAAAAATATTGATGAAATCACAGTGTAGATTAAAGTAGATTATCTCAATTTTCCAGTTGGTCAGCTTTTCACCTGGGTTCCTAGTGCCACATATTTACCCTTTTGCTAATATTTTCCCCTGTAATAAGAATTGAATTGAGGGAACACCCATATGCTGGTAAAGATCTTCAAGTCTTCAAGTGTGAGCTATTTGCCTAGCCTTATGTTATCTCTTGAGAAAGGTTCCTGAACAGTTGCCCAGGCTGGATTTGATATTGTGATCCTCCTGCTTCAGCCTCATGTGTAGCTTGAGATCGTAGTTATTCACTACCACAGCAGGACAATTCAGGTTACTTTGTTACCAAGAGTGGTGTCTTCATTACTTTTCTCTCATTGCTGATACAAAATATCTCATACCTAAAGTTAAAGAGGAAAAGGGTTATTTAGCTCACAGTTTATAGAGGTTTCATTGTAGAGTTGGCTTCCTCCAAGACAAGGTAGAGAAAAACAGTTTCTGGCCCCCACAGGGTAGCATAAGTAACAAGGGACATTAACAGCATCTTTCTGCCCCCTTTAACTTCTTCAGGTTTCTCAGGCTGGGTAGAACTCACTCCCATAATTCTAGTGCCCTTGTACACAGTACTGTGCCATAAATCAGAACCAGCATCACACACTGTAGGTCCAGTCACCTTTGTGAAAGCCCCATACATGACTGCATGAAGCTTTGAGGGAACCTCTAAACACAAGACATTACAAGTTATTGATCTAATTTTTAATAATTTTTGTACTTAATACTTGATAGATTGCACTGTTGCTTAATTTATAGAAACAACTAGGATACCAGTTTTAATTTTTCACTTGAATGAACAACCCTCTTATGAACAATAACTACTAGTCTTATTTTTTGCTAATATAATGAAAGATACCCCCACTTTTTCATCATCCTCTGAGTACAGACTTTTATTGATACAAACAAAACCAAAACACCCACAAATATATGATGCCTCTCACACTCTATCACCTTAAATTAGTTTTCCCTTTCCATTTTCATCCAAATATTTTAAGAGGCAATTATTATTTCCGATTATCTTATTTTACTTCCCATTAAGCTGGCAATTGGCTTAACTTTGCTGTAATTTGTCAGCATTCCTAATAGTCCATTCACTGCCACATAAAAGTATTATAGAACTTTCCTTACATTTTCTAGTTATTTCTGTTCTCCTGTGTGAGGGGAGTTTAGCATCACATTGACTCAGTGAAACTGCAATTTGCTCAGTTTGTGGAAATGAGGAAATATAATCACCTTTATATCTAAGTAGAAAAATCCTGCCAATATACCACCAGTATCTATACTCTATTGTTTTTTATCATAACAAATGTAGGTAAAAATCCAGGATGATTTTTTACCAGAAAGACCTTAGCAGAACCATAGCTGATTTTAGTCAGCAGGTAGCAATAATAAAGTAAAATTTAAAATTCATTCTGGTAAATGTCTTTTGTTCTTATTTCCCCACTAAAGAACTAAGACGGAAAGAAACAAAGAAATAAAGAAAGAGACAGAAAGAGCGAAAGGAAGGAAGGAAGGAAGGAAGGAAGGAAGGAAGGAAGGAAGGAAGGAAGGAAGGAAGGAAGGAAGGAAGGAAAAAGGCAAAAAGAAAGAGAACCACTGGAAGGCACAATAATGTAGTTGGAGAAATGGGGAAACTTTTCATATTATACGGAATCACTGGGTAACATTGTGAAAAGCAGCAACGTGAAGTAAATTATATATCAGGTGAACTTGTGAATTTAATTTTCATTAATGATGTAGTCTGCATTCAACATGCCACTATAAGAAAGAGATAAACTGAGAAATTCTTTGGCTAGACAGAATACAGGACAGAAATTAAAAGGTGAGAAATTGTGAGACTGTCATTTGGGAGATTCAGCTCTTGCACATAACCAATCAAAGATAAAAAATCTACTTTCAAAATTTACTAGTCACTTAGCTTTAGGAAACAGACATAGTCTAGAGTCTCACCATGGATTTTTTGCTGCATATCTGACTTGATTTAGTTGGTACTCAGCAAGTACTTAAGCCAAGTATACAAGGCTTAAAGAAATGAAATTAAATGGTACTCTTCCAAAGAACAAAAAAGAAAAGAAACACTTGTTGCCTGAAATGAGTCAAGCAAAAGAATATGTCTAGATGTTCATTGTATTGACTATTCATATATCATATAGAACATAGTTATTTTGAGTTGAAATACGCTACCAAAACAGTATGTTGAACTTTAATTTCCAGTTACTCATAAAATTAATATTGGGAATAAATTTATTGAAGGTGAATCAAAGAAAGATGAGGTCATACTTAAGTAGAGACACCACTTAGTGCAATATGACTGATACTTTACAAGAATCAAGTATTACCATATAAAGGTACCTTGACAAGTTAACCACGGAAAATGGAAAGACCAGGTAGAGAACCAGTTATGTTGCCACAAGTCAAGGAACACCTGGAAGTTTGGAAGCTGGCAGAGGCAAGCAAGTAGCCTACCAAAAGGCTGCAGAATTAGGATACATGCAGCCACATCTTAATTTTTAACTTCCAACTTTTAAAACTGTGAGAGAATTAATTAATGTTCACAGTTATTAAAGTCACAAGTTCTGTGATCATTGTTATAGCATCCTTAGAAACCTAAACCACAACAAAAGCTGATTAGTACACTGGGCATCTACAATATCTACCACACATTGCTCTCCCAGATTTGAGTTATAAATATTCAAAACTCTGTGTTTCAAATACATGAGCACATGAATGAAATACATGTCCTAAACCAATCTCATCACACTATCCTCAAAAAGTTCTGTTGTCTCTATTTGTTCCTCTTATTGGTGGTGGCATTATTATGCAAATCAAAAATCAAACACTAATTTTAACTTCTATCCCTGCTTGTTCTCCAAATGCAATACACTTTTATATATTGACTGTTAAAGTTGTCTTAAATCCATCATATCAAGTTTGACTATGATTCTTGAATTTATGTTTGCACATATGGATCTTTGACTTAATAAATTAGTTCATTCCACTCTTTTCTGTAAGACATCTCTACCAGATTCTATTCCTTCTTTTAAAGTCTCTTCTGTTACTTACCACGTTAAGTTTAGAAATTCCATTTTTATTAGTTCTACTAGTAGTACTGCTACTACTACTACTGCTAACTGCGTGAGTGTGTAGTTTTAGTCACTGCTCTTGTAACCATCATAGTTTATATTCTTGCCATTTGGGTTGATAATCAGGGACCACATATGTTCAGACAATAAAGAATCCCTTCTCATCCAGACTTGCTGTGCAAAGCCTCACTGTTTCATCACTCTCAGAACCTTGAGCAGAGTAATTTAGAGAGCTGCAGCAACTTGAACAGATTTAGGTGCGAACCTCATTCTCAGCTGCTTGTGTGACTTTCACTTGACTGGCTATGGATACTCTGGTTCTCGTTCCATAATGGAGTCACCTGCCACAATTTCCTATGTGTGGCTTTCTCCTCCCATTCCTATATAATGTGTGTGTGGACATGCTACAAATAAAATTTTAAATTTCTATTCGCAGGTCTTTATCCCAACCTTAATATTCAGTTCTTTACTAAGTCTTTCTTTCAGTACCTTTTAATAATTCTAAATTTGGCCCTCTTCTGACAGCAATTCCAGTAAGCTTCACGGATTTTTTCTATCAAAAATTTAAACAAAAATTCCATTTCCTTAGATCAGCTTGAATGAACCTCAATAAGCTGGACCCAGTATGGCATTCTTTAAAAATGTTTTTTTAATTTAATTTAATTTAATTTTTTTGGTGTTTTTTTGTTTTTTTGTTTTTTTTGTTTTGCGGTACTGGGGATCAAACTCAGGACCCTGCGTTTGCTAGGCAAGCGCTTATTCCACTGAGCTATATCCCCAGCCCTGTTTTTTAATTTTAAAGGGAATAAAAAACAATAGCTAGATAACAACAAAGACAAAAACAAAACAACACACAAACAAAAATGATACAGGATTTCAAAACAAAATGATAGGAATTAATAATGGTTGTTATATTACATATTTTTATCTTTAATGAAGTTACTCAGATTATCAGATGTAAGAATGTGAGATTGATTAAATAATTAAAGAGACAAAAATGCAATAAAAAATTAGAAATGATACAGAGCTTCACCAAACAAAATGGTAGGAATTCAACAATGGTTGTCATAAGGTACACTGTTGTCTTCAAGTTAATTGTTCAGATTACTAGACGTAAGCATATAAAATTACTCAAGAAAAAAAATTAAGCAATAATTGTTCCTTTCAATAAACCATTAGACATTAGGAAAACAATTATCCCAGCTGTCTATGTTTCTATCTGTCTATCATGTATCTACCTATATTCTCTCCTGTCTTTCTTTTCTTCCTTCCCTCATCCAACTTTAACTTTACATTAGTCCATAAGCAAACAAAACAGTTCACTCTTGGTCAGATTTTACTTATAATCCTTCTCAATTTAAAATAACTTTCTTGACCATGACATACACACTGTTTTGTGCAAAGCATAAAGCTTTTGCTTGGTTGAATCACTTTAACTGATTATACTCTACCACATTACCTTCTGCTATTTACTTTCCAAGCTATGTTCTTTAGGTTAGTTATCTTTCCTAATATTTTCTTATAGGGGATACACAATTCATTGAATTTTGTCTTTTCTCTAATATAAACATTTAGGGCTTAGTTTTATATCTAATTACAGTTTTAGTTGTGAGACATAAGTTTTGCTATTTATTAAATTTATCATGCTAGAACTAAGGTATTTTATAAAAATTTTTGCTGGTCTATTATGTAAGACAATTTTCCATTTATCATTTCTTTATAATAATTTCTTGCTAAATAGTACTTATGGACACAAATCATAACATCTTTTCAATATATTTACTATTTTTATAATTTGTAGTATATAGTATTTCCACTTTGCTTAATGTGTGTTTTAGAAAGTCTCTGCCTTAGTTACTTCACTCTTATTGCTGAGACAAAATATCTGATACCCAAGATTAATGATGGAAAGTTTTGTTTTGCAAAAAGTTTCTCAGGGCTTCAGTCTGTAGTCAGCTGGCTCCAAGGCAGGGTGGCACGGCACACGGCCAGCATTTCAAGGCATCACAAGACAGCAAAAACAAGAGCAAAAGGGAGGAACAGAGCAAGTCTTTTTTCTTATAGTGAAAGCGGTCTACCCCCCAGGGTGGGCATAGAACTCACATCATCTTCCTGCCTTCCGCTTGCACAGGCTCAGGATGTTTATAACCTGAGGACCCTGCCTCCCTGCTGAGTTACTTAGTGAAATCCCTAAACTTCTCAAGTGGAAACAATGAATCAATCTTTACAACATTCTAGAGCATAAACAGATTCCCTAGGACAGGTTCTCTGCATCCTATGTGTAGAACTGCTGAATTTCTTAGTTCAGGTTCTAAACTTCTCAAATCGACACAATATATCAACCATTAGAATCTCTAACCTGTAAGTTAATTATTTTGAATATTTGAATATGTTAATTCATTCAAATAATTGGGTTTTCTTAGTTTTTCTCTCTATATAATTTAGTTTTTCTCTATATAATTCATCCATTAATACGAAAATATGTTTAAAGTATCCCAGAATGATGTGTCATTTTGTATTTGAAGTCATATACCATATTATGTTAAATGCATTTGAGTTTATATTATTAAATACAAACTCATTTACAACTATTATATTTGCAATGACTTGCCTATTTATTTTTCATCTATCTTATATCTATCATCATTTTTTCTAACCATGATTTCAAATTATCCAACTTTTTCCGATATTACAACTACAAATAAGTTTATTTTGTTACATTTTGTCAAAAATATTTTCTATTCTTAAATTATATACATACTATAGGTGAACAGCATACAATTAGTTTTCCTGCTTTATAAATGGGACATGTCATCATTTATATTTAAGAAGTTTTCAATGTATTAGAGGTAGACCTACCATGTTAGATCTTGTTTCTTCCTTCTTGCCTTTGCTCTACCTTTTCCTTCCTCTTCTAGAAAATTCTGAGGTAGGAAGAGTGATCCCCAAGCTATATACCTGGCATGTATAACCCCTCCCCTTCATTGTGGTCTGGGTTGTGAATACAAACTAATATGGTTCCTATGAAAAAATTAATATTCAGTTAACTTTGAGCTAATCAAAATGGAAATTATTCTGGGTTTTCCTCATCTAATCCATTGAGAAGTTTAAAAATTCGTGGAAGGAATTGGATGTTAGAGCACACAAGGGGAGGTTGAGGCGTAAGAATTGTGAATTCAAGGCCATACTGGGAAATTTAGCAAGATGCTGATTTAAGCAAAACAAGGCAAGGCAAAGTAAAACTGGCAACGTAGCTGAGCAGTAGAACACTTGCCTACCATGCTTAAGGTACTGGGCTCAGAGCCAGTACAAGAAAATAACAGGAAAATGCCATTTTCCTGAGTGTTCCATGTCAAGATCCCAAGCACGAGTTCTAGTGGTGAGAGTGATCCCGGATGAAGATCTAGTATAAAAGTACAAACATTAGTCATATATCCACAAAGAAATATTTTCAACTAGAGTGAGCATAAATACCTGAGAAACTGCTTCCTGGGTGAGTCTAAGGATGAATGTACATGTAGTCCAAGCCATTGATAACAGTCTCGTGAAACCCTGAATAGAAGATCTAGCATAAACATGTGCCACTTAAACCACAAAAACCTTGAGAGAATAAATATATGTTATTTAAAATTACTAAATTTCTAACACTATATTCTATAGCAAAAGAAAACATGAAACTGTACTGCCTCTTTTTGAATTGGGGTTTTAATTATTCATCTCTGTAAATTACCATCTTCATAATTACTTCACATTTAACATATTTCTATTGCCTATCATTAGCATCTTACTATGCATATCTGTATTCTTAATAACATTAGTTTAAATTCTTAGACACTTTGAGTTAAATCCAGGACCTGACACACATAATATTTGAATCATTTCTTATGAAATATATTTCATATCATTTAATTCAATATTATTTAAACTATCTATAGAAGATGTTACTAGTTTTATACTGTAGTTATTGACACTTTCCTACTTTTCACCTTTGCACTTCCCATTCCTTTCTGCCTATCTACCAACTTTCAGGTGTGACCAGGATCTTATCTCCATAGAATGTCATCACTGATTTCTCTTCTTTAACTCTATATGAAACACAATATTTTTGTTTTGCCAAGATGTCTTTATTTTAGTTTCTTTGAGGAAGTATATTTGGCAGATGTAACACTCTCTTCCTCCTTTTTACAGCTGCCTCATTAGTCAGCAGCCCTTCCTCTGTTCACAACCCTCCAGCTGACCCTGCACGGACACTCCGTTCCAAAAGTCTGGAAGTCCTCAAATATCGAATTCATTTTTCTGTATTTTGCTCTTTCTTGGGACTTTTCCTAGAATGTTGCCTGTAGATGTGTCACTAGTGAAATTGTTCAACATACATTGGTAATTTTCTGTACATATTCCTACAGTCTAAGAATTGGTCAAATTATTTAAATTATTGTAATAAAATATTTTAAAATTTCTAAAATTTAAGACACATATTAACCAGTCACTTTCAAGAAAAAACGTGCTAATAATTGGTTTGTTTTCTTTCAAAGGGAAGAGGATTGTGAAAAATTTGTAAAAATTGTATTTAGATCATTTTTTCATTTTAGCCATGGTACTTGAGCTGTTCAGTCTATATTAATGTATTAGTGTCATGATATCACAAAATGTCGTTCTGTGCATGTGACTTGTTTATCTAATAATTAAACTAAATATTCTTCCTACATTTTTTGCAATTATCTGTTTTGTATAATTAATACCAATGTTGAAATTCTGCAGCATCTTTGTCTCTTATATAGCCAATCAGATGTGGAAACTAAAAACAGTTTGTAAGAAATATTCATAACTTAGTCATTTTCACAAAGTTCTTTATAATTCATTTTAGCTAGAGTACTACTAAGCCTTGTTCAGAGAATATTGTATTTATTTATATTTATTTCATATAAATATTTAGTTATATTTATTTCTTATAATATATATATAATTATAAGATTTGCTTTAGTTACCAACTTACCAACTCATGAGGATGTGGCAAGTATTTTTTCTAGTTTATTTTAGCTACACCTACATTTGAAAGCATCTTATAAAGATTGCACCCATCTCCTACTTGATTGTTATGAAATAATCTACTGTCCACTGTTTTGCTTTTCATTGTTTTCTTGGTATTTTGATGTCAACTCATTCTTTCTGCCCCTATGTACTTTGCTACCCATAGGCATCTTTCTTGATCCATCACCTCAGATGTGGTATGGCTGGTTCAAAGCTCCTGAATAGTGTTCTAGCAACACAGGAGACCTGAGTCACAATTCTGTACTGGAGACCTTGCCACTACTCTTTAGTTACAGTTTATCTCCTGTTGCACCAACATAGCTTAATTATTTTACTTGAACTACTATTTGGCCTCATGGTATAAATGTATTTATCAACTAGAATGATGCAATATTCTGAATCCTCTCACTTGGCATATTATTACTAATTGTATTTCCACCATATTATTCCATTAGTATACATTTCTTGGTGATGTTATCTTTTAATTCTGTGTCCTACTATCTTGGACTCTTAATAGTAAAATCAAAGGATCACTGTAAACACTACATAGAATTTTTAGGTATTATAAATTTATGAGATGAAATAGTTTACAACAATGCTGAGACCTAATGGATTTTCATGAAAGTACCATGGTTATATATCTATCAATGCAAATTATATTCTGATGATTCTATTCTTAAATTGGTATATGCAAATTTGTTTATTTTTTTCTGTTTAAATTTACATATGGTCTCCATGTCTGTGGTGGATTGACAACTAGTGATCAATTTGTAACACCCAGCTGAACTGAACCAGTGTGGTGCTGAGTGTGGTAGGCTCACCTGAGGATTGTTGCTGGTAGCATAACAACAAGAACAGGAGAGAAAGTTTAGAAGCTGTTAGAGAGGCTATAAGAAGACATTGGGAGCTTTGGTTTTCCTGGAGAAGCTTGTCGTACGGGCTTTCCTGATGAACTTGGCTGTCTTCATCATCGAAGGAGCTCAGGACATTGTTGTCACTGAGAATGGCTATGGTTCACTCGGGGGAGCTCTGGTCCTCACTCTCAGCATCACTTCCTGGCTCCTGAGGAGAAGATGGCGCTGCTCAGTCTCCCGAAGAAGCTTTCTCCACTTTCCTCATCATTGAAGGCACTAAGGACCCCACTGTTTCTGAGTATAGCTATGGTACTTTTGGAGGGAGCTCTGGTTCTTATTTTGAACATCACTTGCTGACTCCACTGCAGATCCCTCAGCCTGCAAATGCAGACCCTTCATCCCACTGGTACAAAGTTTCCAGCTTGCACCACTAACCTTTGGGCCTTCCTAGCACATATCCATGAAACAGACCTGCATGAGATATTGCCATGAGCCCTCATGGAAGACATTGTTATGGGATGTAAGTAGAGAGCTGGACTCATGCAAGACATTCCTGGGGGTTCCAAGACCATAGTTTGATTGCTTGGGCTTTAATGTGTGGACAGATATCCTGCACTTTTTGTCTATGACTTTTTGGGTGACTATTATAAAATAATTGTATAAATTATGTGTCCTGCATTGGTCCCATTATAAACACCAAACTATGACAATGTATAAAATAAAATCAAAGGATAGGACCAATTGAATTCTAAAAATCATAACTATCTTCAAACTCTATTTATACTGCATGGGAATGGAGAAATTATCCCTGGACCCGCTCACTACCTGGTCCTATCATTTTATTTCCAAAACGCAATTTTTGACATATTTTGAGTAAAGTTGTAATTTTAGATTTTGTTTGTTTACTTGAATCTCAGGCCACATGGCAGAGGAAAGAGAAGAAAAAGATGGTCACAGCAAACAAGTTACAGCATATGCTGTTCAGAACATGCGAAATAAACAACGTATGATTTAGTTTATCCTATTAGACAATCAGGTCCCTATAAATGTACCTAACATCCAAGGTCTATATTGAATACAGTAATCAAATAACTACACAGCCAAGAATAAACTTATTAAATTTGAATTTAAGGGATTATTAAATATTCTGAGCAATAAAATATCTATTAAGTTCCATCCCAATATGAATACATAGCCTAATAGTATACATTTTACCCCTTTATTAATGTGTATTTTCTAATGCTAAGCCTTTAGCAGACACATACAGGTATTGGAAAAAAATACAATTTTTCCATTACAGTGTTTTACCTGTAATATTTATGAAGTTGTATGTTAATATCAGTTGAGAAAAAATGTAAGTTAAATATATGGTGTATTTAAATTTGTACATGTATATTTTGACTGCAGAATATTTAGGTTTATGAACTCCTCAGATAAAAATAAAATATTATACCTTGTAAAATCCTGTATCTTGGAAACTGATTTTCTTTATTTTTCTCCTAATAATAAAGCACACTATGAGATTTGGTAGTTTTTCTGAACATTTGATTATATTATTTACTAGCTTTATAGTAGTATTTTATATATTATGCTTCCATTATGCAATTAGAAATTGAACAGGAAAAGCTAATGCCAATTATTCCAGAAATCAGTGATTTTGACAGAGCAAGGATTGAACTTAAATCAATCATATCTGGGATTTTTTTTGGTGGTACCAGGAATAGAATTCATGACCTCATGCTTCCAAGGCAGACACCGGGCCACTAAGCGACATCCACAGCAAATCAGCAGTATCTAATTCTGCAGTGAATTACAGATTTTACTAAAAGACTTTGGATCACTGCCTCTATTAGATATATAGTATTAAATTAATAGTAAATGAGTAAGTTACAAGTTAATGAAGACAAAATGGAATATGTGTTCTGCTTTGGTTAAGAGTAGAATCTGTCCGTGTGATTTGATTTGACCACAGTGGCACTAGCAATTATGACACAAACTTGATAACTGTTTGTACACTGAGAAGTGTAGCCTGCATTCCCTTCTGAACGTGGATGTTTAGCAATCCTACCAGATACTGACATGATGGAAAACTCATACCCCAGATGTTTCAGGCATCTTCCTTGCATCTGCCAATATATAAATTAAGAGGACGTTTTGGTCACTCTAAGGCCACTGATGACACAGGAAGCAGCACATCTGTCTGGGACTATCCTCAAAGGAAGATTTATGCAGAAAGAGAATAAAATATAAGTTTTGGAGTGGTTTCGGCAACCAGTGAGCAACTGGATCAGCAACATAGTTATTGTTTTCATAACAAAATAATAGGTTAAATTCATGCCGTTCTTCTTGAATTCTTTGGCTCACCCTTAAACGCTATGGTATGGTTTAGAACTGTAATGTCCCCAGATCTCAGGTATTAGAAGTCATAAGGTTGAGGACGCTACTCATCACTAGGCTCATCTTTTGATCAGTCAGTAGCAGAACGTGCTTTTAAAAGCTGAATTAGAATGCCTGGCATGGTGGCACATGCCTGTAATCCCAGCACTCGGGAGGCTGAGGCAGGAGGATCATTGTGAGTTTGAGACCAGCCTGCGCTACAAAGTGAGCTCGAGGCCAGCCTGAACTGCAGAGCAAGACCCTGTCTCTAAAAAGACAAAAAAATAAAAAATAGCTGAATTAGACAATTAGATGTGGATACCTGGGTCAGAACATGGATATATTCTTACCTAGGATGTTCTCTCTCTCTCTCTCTCTCTCTCTCTCTCTCTGCTTCCTGACTACTATGAAGTGAGCAAATTTCCTTCATCATGCACTTTGTCTATTCTCTACTCCACTGGGGTCGGCCAACCACAGACACAATCCACAGAAATTGTGAGGCAAAAGAAACCTCTCCTCCTCTAAACTGCTGGTGGCAGGTATTTCATCCGAGCAAGGCGAATTGGACAAAGATTTTATCATCTCTTGTGTTATACTCGTTTTTTTTCCCTCTGTGAAATATATATACTTAGATGTTCTTTAGATAAAGTATAAGATTTCACTTCTATAAAAGTATTTTCATTTTGTTGCCTCTTAGAGTGACAGCTTAAGTTGGCTACACTTGGCTTCATCAATATGAAGATGATAGCTGATTCACCTTGTGATGTAATTTTTATCCTCACTGCTGTTAAAATTCATTGATGACACCAAGGGTCATTTCTTCCATACCGACTAGTTATTTTTGAGATCTGACATTTTGGGTGTTGTTTTCTAGAGTTTACTATGATTTTATGTGGCATATCTTTCTTGCAGCAGGAGTTTTGGTGTTCCTTTTCTTTAATTTTGGAGTATGAGGAAGCACCTGATTCTTCAGTTCTGCACAAATTATCACATTTTGATTCTTGTATATTTCATCTCTGTTCCTCTTGTGAAGTCAGTCTACCATATAAATGTAAATTTTAATCTATTTTTTTAAAATTGAAGTTTTTTTAGAGGGACAATAACAATAAATAATAACAATAAAACAGTTTCAAAACAGGCTAGTAGGATCATAACAACAATTAATACACTGAATATTTTCATCTTAATAATATTTATTCAGAATACAAGATATATCTGTAAAATCTTGTCCAAACATTTGCACAAACCTTTCTTTTCAATGAACTAAGAGAAACTAGCAGTTTAACAATATTCACTATCTGGTGTATAAATATATTTGTTTTCTTTTCCCTTCCTTCCTGTCCTCTTTCCCCATCACAGTTTTTCTTTGTATTGCACAATTCATTTTTTCCCAATTCACAATATCTATCATACCATTTGGATCCTATTTACTTTTTCAATTTCAAACACTAACAGACAATATGATGTTTACACATGTGCATTTGATTTATTTCACTTATGAGAATGGTCTTGAGTTGCATCAATTTACCTATAAAAGTTTAAAATTTATCCTTCTTAATGTCTGAGTAGTACTCCATTATATATAAAAGAATACATCTTCTTTTTTCCATTCTTCAGCTGATAGGCATTTCAGTTGTTTCCAAGACTTGGCTATTTCGAATTGTGCTGCTATAAACCTGGGAGCACATATATCCCTGTGGTATGGTGTTTTTAATTATTCTGGGAAGATACCCAGAAAAGTAATAGCTGAGTTAAATAGGTCCTCTAATTATAGTTTCTTAAGGAATCTCCACACTGATTTCCACAGTGGTTGTACCAGTCTACATTCCCATCAACAGTGGAGAAGGGTTCCTTTTGCCCTACAGATTCATGAGCATTTATTATCAGTTGATTGTTTGATGGTAGCCATTCTTTCTGAGGTGAGATGGAATCTCAGTGTTGTTTTAATTTTCATCACTACAGTGACCAATGATGCTGAACTTTTTTTCATGTATTCACTTGTGATTTATATTTCTTCATTTCAGAAGTGTGTATTCATCTTAGATGCCCACTCTTGGATTGAGACTTTAAATTTGGGAGCCCTGAGATTTTTCAATTCTTTATACATTCTAGATATAAGTCATCTGTCTCAGGGATAACTGTCTATAAATATTTCCCATGCTGTGGGCTGTCTTTTGACTCTGTTGGTGATTTCTTTTGTTGTGCAAAGGCTTTTTAATAAAATGAGAACCCATGTGTTGATTCATCATATTATTTCACTTGCAGTCTGCGTTTTATTCATGAAGTCTCTCTCTAAAACCTATGTTTTCAACATTTCTACCAATTTTCACTTCCAGTAAATTCAATGTTTCTGTTTTAATATTTAGATATTTAATCCATTTGGACTTTAACTTAGTGTAGGATGATAGACATGGGTCTAGTTTTAGCCTTCAGCATGTGGAAAGCCACTTTTCTGGTATCATTTATTAAAGAGACTACCTTTATTCCAGTGAACATCCTTAGTAGTATTGACAAAGATAAGGTGGCTGACTGTGTATGGAGTTTCATCTGATTCTTCTATTCTGTTCAACTGATATTCAAGCCTGCTTTTGCCAGTGCCATACTGATTTTGTCACAGTAGCTTTGCAGTATAATTTCATGTCTGGGATTTTGATACCTCGTGATTTGCTTTTGTTGCCCAGTATTTCTTTTTTCTATTCTAGGTCTCTTCTGGTTCCAAATAAATTTTAGGGATTTTTTTTTCTGGATCTGTGTGGTATGTTATTTGAGTTTTGATTGGTATTGCATTAAATTTGCATAACAGTTTTGGAAGTATGGCCATTTTCACTATGTTGGTACTTATATCAATGACATACAGATACTTTCCATTTTCTGATATCCAGTTTGATCTCCTTTTTAATGCTACTGTAATTTTCACTGTACAGATCTTTTTTATCCTTTGTTAGATTGAGCTCTAAGTGTTTCATTTTTTAAGTTGCTATTATAAAGGGTGGACTTTCCCTAATCCCTCTTCCTGTGATTTTTTTGCTTGTGCAAGTGAATGTTATTAATTTTTGAGTTTGGGCTTTGTATCCTACTACAGTAATGAGTTTACATATTAAATGTGTGAGTATTTTGGTGGTGCTTTGTGGTCTTCTAAGTAGAGTATCATGTCTTGTGGAAATAATGATAATTTAAATTCTTCCTTTTCTATTCTTATTCATTTTTATTTATCTCCCTTGTCTAATTGCTCCGGCTAATGTTTCCAGAACTATATTGAATATGAGTGTTAGTAACAGACCTGGTCTTGTTACTAATGTTAGAGTGAAAGCTTTCAGGTTTTGACACTTTTAATAGCATGTTATGTGCTGCTTTGACATTGATGGCTTTTATATGATTTAGGTAAAGACCATCTATTCCAAAAATTAATGTTTTATACTCTATCCATTTTTTATAGCAAATAAAATCTTTTCAGATCTAACTTACATCTTTATTTAATTTTTCTTGTATATATATATTTACATATCAAGTACATATATGTGTACATATAATATATATATATTCCTTTAGAAATATATATTTTTTCTTTATCACATCTGCATTGCAATCTTTGGTAGTTACATTATTAATCTTTTTTAATTGTGTAATTGATTTGTCATTACATAACTTCAATGGATCTTAGCCAAAAGGCTGAGAAATGATGTCTTTATATAACTTATATAATGCTGTATTTCCACATTTTAGAAGAGGATTTGATTTGGGGACACTACCCTCACCAGGGTTCCTCCTCAATACCTCCAGTGATGTTCCTAATTATCACTAATGATAGCTTGTATAGTGATGTTTTGCGATTTGATTTTATACCAGTAAGCAGTTGATATTAACCTTTGATGTATTAATGGTATTAATGGATCTGTATTGATTTTATTTTCCTCCCCAAGGCATATGTTTTTCTTTATGAACAGGAATGTTCAGCTAACAATTTCCTTAATTTATGTTCTTATTCTAAATCTCTCTTTTTATCCCCAAAATATCTCACTCTAAAAGAAATATTGCTCAGTTTTTTAATCCAAGGATAATAATTAATCATCCTGGGGCACAGCATGATGCTTTAGCACTTTTATAAATTATGAATTGTTCACTCCAGATACTTTGGTTATCCATTATGTCAACAATTTATCGTTTTTTTTGAAGAGAATATTTAAAAGCCTTCCTTCAATTATTTTGAATTATTAAATACAATATTGTTAACTATAATCCACCTCTGTGTAATAGAACACTATAACTTATTGAGGAATAAGTTGAATCTGGCTGTGACTTTGATTGACTATTATTAAAAAGACAAAAATGACTAATATTGATGAGGGACTGGAGAATGAACAACTCTTATACACTATTGGTGGGAATATAAATACCACATGGAAAGCAGTATTGAAGTACCTCAGGAAATTTAAAACTGAATTATTGCAGGATCCAACTCTCCACTACTGGGGATATATCTGAAGAAATAAAATTAGTTTTTCAGAAAGATAACTGCACTTCCATATTCATAGCATCATTAACAATAGCTATGATATGAAATTACTTTTGTTGTCAACTTAATTTTTAGGCTTTTGATTATCCAGGCCTTCTGAATACTCTAGGCTTTCTAAATTTGCATATCTTTAGTCTTGAATAATATTTTTACCTACAAAAAGTTATGATTGATACCAGAGACACTTCCTATCCTACTTTCCTTTGAACATTACATGATATTCTTAGCACCAGTCCCACATCCTGGAAAGGCTCCAACAATACTGATTCTTCGCTTCACAAGTGTAGAAAGATCACTAAGTTCTGGTATATAAATGTCAACTGAAACCCTTCTCTTTTGTGAATTTTTAATCTTTAGTTTTGTTTTTATTTACTTTTTTGTTTTCATTCATTCTGATTTCTTGCTGCCTCTGCATTGAAGCCACAGTTTCCTTTTTCTTTTTGTTTTCTTGGGGCCTGCTATTCAATTAAAGCTATTTTCATTAAAATTTAACCAATATGTATGTGGACAAATCCTGATGTTTCCTAAATAAATAATACAATGTTGGTTAAACTGTAGCTTTCCTATTTTTTCTATTACCACATTATTGTTTTATCTCTTCTTTTAAATTTTTGCATTTATATTTCTGTATTCAAATCATCTTTTTCTTCCATTGTTCATAAATATTGTTTTGTGTAGTTCTTAGACCTTTCCTGGTAATGAATTCTTCAGTTCTATAATTTAAATCAGTGCCCATAAAGAACTTCTCTAATGCATTTATAGTATTTTTGGGTGATTTTACTAGCGAATCTATAAATTTAACTTTATAGTTAAGGTTGTCATTTCATTCATTTTTCCAATGGAAAAGTAAAGTAATGTAATAGCTTATTCGATAGAAGTTTGTCATTCATTAGGGGAAATCTGTGGAGGGTGCTTGAGATTGCTTCAGCTACAGAACCTCATCAAAATTGGAATGAACTTTAAGAGTTTGCGCCTGTGTAACAAAATTGTGTCTACCATACAACATTTAGCTTTCTGCTCCTGAAGCAATCTCTGAAAGCTCTGGAGTTATGATTGGTTGTCTCTTCACATGTGTTTCTCCCAGACATTAAACTTCTATTGACAAAAAGGGAAGACTTCTGTGACATACTAGCCACTCATGTGTCTTGGTTACTTTTCTCTCTTTGCTGAGACAAAATACCCAATGGCCAAAATGAAGGAAGGAAAGGTATTTTTAGCTTACAGTTTGTGGAGGTTTCAGTCCATACTTGGCTGGTTCTGAGGCAGAGTGGGACATGGCAGAGGGCAAATGTTCATGGCAGCAGAACACACCAAAAACAACAAGAGCAAAATCGAGGAATGGCAGGCAAGCAGCCTCTTCCTCTTCCTTACATATGCAGACAATCTGCCCCAGGGTGGGTGTAGCACTCAAACCCAATCAATCAAAACTCTAAAAGTCAGCCCCATAACTGCATGAGGATTTACGGGGACATGTAGGCACAAACCATAACATTATGTCTGACCCCAAATCCTTCAGTATTTAGTAAATGCAGTAAACATTAAAGAGGTCAACATTTCTATGAATGGCATATGTACACATATAACTTAAATATAGGCATAAGTATACAATATATTATAAATAATGTCTGTCCTGGTTACTTCTTCTCGTTGCTAAGAAAAAATGCCCAATGTCCAAAATGAAGGAAGGAAAGGTTTATTTAGTTTACAATTTGTGGAGATTCAGTCCATACTTGGCTGGCTCAGAGGCAGAGTGCCACAGGGCAAAGGGAAAATGTTCATGGTGGCAGAACACATCAAAAACAAGAGCAACCTTAGATTGTAAACTGCCTTCCCCCACCCAGGGGGTGTGTAGCTCTCACACAATCTCCATGCCCTCCTCTTCCACAGGCTCAGGATGTGTACAAAGTAAGCACCTTAGCTTCCTCCTGAGTCACTCAGCTAAATCTCTAGACTCCCAAATTTGACACAATATATCAACCATAACAGTGCCCATATATTACTCAAGTATATATGTGTGTACATATATATCATTAAATCACACTGAGTTTTGATTCTAAGGCTGTGCTTTCCAATAGAGTTAATTAGACCAATTAGAGTCATGTAAAATATTGTTTTAGTCATAGATATAGCCAACACATGCTGAAGTTGGTTGTCAAAATTTAGGTCAAGGACAGACTCTGAGATACTTAGTTCCATGTACAAGACTCTACTGTGAATCTTAACTAGTCACAGAGATAACAAACCTCTATGCATTGAGATAAAGCTACTTAAGCAACCCCAGTATATTTTTCCTATATTTATAAAAAAATTATTAAAATTTTCATTTCATTTCCTATAGATTTATGTCTGTGAAGCACTATTCAATATACCTTTTCATTAACAAATATCATTTATTTTAGATTTTAAATAACAATTATATTAAATATCAAATGGATAATGTTTTATGGGGGTTTTTTGGAGTAAACATGTTGCAATATTTTTAGAATTATGTAAATATTCTACACTTTCAAGAAGGAAAAGAAAATAAAATCAGCAATTATTTTGAAAAATTGAGAATGGATTGGAAATAGACAAAAAAGCACCAAATTAAGTAACTTATCTATACTAAAAGGAGACGGTAGGAACTAATTTAAATAATTAGCCATGCAGGGCCAAGGTTGCTATGCTGTGTTAAATTGTATGTAAGACTGCTTCCACACTTAGATAATAAAGTTTGGTTCAGAGTGGTCTGCATGTATATAGTGAAATATAATAACTCAGTGCGAAAGACAAACAGTAGCATAAGGTAAGAGTATAGCTTTACAAACAAGCTAGTGCCAACCAACTAGTATTTTAGTATAGAACCACATATGTTTGGTCTAGGAAGCAAGGTAAAATATTTGGGAATAAACAAGTGATGTTTGCTAATTACCAATAAATATTTTTTAAAATATATGTAGAATAAAAAATGTATAGCAAAATGGTCAAAGTTTGACATTTAGTAAGCCTAAGTGTAAGTTTGTAATATGTTTGAATTCTTTTTAGTAGTCTTAATATCTTTTTGAATCTGTTAATATTTTCATACTAAAATTTTAAAGGAAAATGAGTTTCCACTTTAAATAATCTTTCTTTACTTTGTTTTGGACATTCCCACAGGAAACGTGTATTTTCGATGTGTTAAAATGGGTCTTTAAAGTTTTTGAATCTTTACACTGAAAGATCACCTGCAGTAACTGCTGTGGGAACTACACATCTGCAGTACAATGTCTGGCGAGCAGGAGAAAGCTCACTATGTGCTTTCTCGCTACAATTTATCTTTCGCTGATTTTTATCACTCCAATAACAGCAAGTGAGAAGTAATGTGAGACACAAACCTCGCCATAGTTTCCTTTCAGAAGCTTGATAAGGGAGTTAGCTGATCCCAGTTCCTAAAATTAGGCTTACGGATTTTACAAGGATAATCCCTTACCAATTTTTCTGTTACTATCTATGAAACCACCGACTGTCATCTCAAATCTGTTTACTTTCCCCTCATCTTTCTTCAAAATAGCTAATGAGCTTTTAAATGCTCTTTATTGTGGCTATTTGGTTGCATAATGTTCTCACTAAGAACATTCTAATTTTTCCCTTGGACTTTTTTGTAAGGTTTAATTTCACATATTTCCATTCATATTAAATCTGAATTAATAATAATTATAAACTATAGAGTTGCATTTTGTTTTATTTTAATGCAATTTTGTCATATTGATTTTCACAATGTTTTATAAAGCCTAGTTATTCTAGTTCTATAATTTTTTAAGCCCACATTATACACTTATATAGCAAATAAGTGCTAAACATTAATGAATTTCTTAAAAACAATAGTGTCTTCTATACTAGCCCATGTTTCTGTCTTTAGAATTTGTATAATTGACCTTTCCAAATCTAGCTTGCAGAAGGAATAGAGAAAAAAGCAACAATATATGCACAAGCAAGACAATTAAAATGAGACATTAACTAGTGTCATAGCTGTATGTGAAACTGGGGGAAGATAGGATTAGATTTGTTGATCTTTAATCCCTTGAACTGAGATATGGATGGCTCCATGAAGGTAGCTTGGAGACGAGTGAGGCACTTAGTTTCAGGAACAGTTGAAGGTAAGCGCACATGAGAAATGTGAGAAAATTTTAATGCATTAACAGAGAAAAACAGAAATGTTGTTGAAATATAGTGAACGAGACAGAGACACAGACATTGAAGAGACAGGCACAGAGAGACAGAGAGACGAGACATAAAGAATAGCAGCAATCAAGTAGCAATAGGGATAAAATGGGCATTTTACATTTGGGCTCATCATAGTCCAGTTTTATTTTTATTGAGTGTATGTACTAGAAGAACGTATCTATTATACAGGAAAATATTAGCAATCATAAAAATAGGTAATTGAAGCCAATTAAATAAGTGATGATGGAATTAGTAAGAGGACTAGGTAGTGGCTATGATTTGGACGTTGTGACGAGGGAGCACCAGTAAAGCATCCTTCATTTTCCACTTTAGCAAAGCAGAGCAAAGGAAAGGTGAAAGGATCTGCCCAGGATATATAAGCATGAATGAACTCTAGAGATTAGGGATACACCCAAGGTCAGGTCAAATTTGTACTATTCCAGGATATCCATCATGTTCTAGCAAGTAACATATTGTTTTTTTTTGTTTTGTTTTTTCTTTTTTAACATATTGTTTTGATGCACAGAAACCTCAGGTCATAACATCAATTCATAATATAACATAAATTCATAACATAAATTCAGTCATTGACAAATGATATTTTTATAACTTTAATTTTAACACATCCACTTAGAGTCACATGAGCCTTGCACATTTATAGGCTATAGATAATTTACTACATGTTTTATCGTCTCCTTTTCTGCAATACAATACTATTCTCACACTCCCAATTTAATAGAAAGATGTTAAATTCAGCTTATACTTTCATGGGATTCAGTCCACATTTAGCTGCCTCTAAGAAAAGCACCACGGCAGAAGGACTTAGTGCAGCAAAAGGATTTAGACCGGGCAGTCAAGAAGTAGCAGAGGGCCAGAACCCTGGAAGACGAGGTGAATGAACAGACAGAAACCCCAAGGTCATGCCTCCATGACCCACTTTATCAGGAATACCCAGAAGTTTACTCCACCAATCATACTGATACCCCACTTCATATACCTCGCATGTATGCAATGTGTAAGAATCAAATCCAGATAAGTAATATGTTTAATATTTTATAATTTCTTTAGTGCAAATAATTAACTATAAAATGTTGTATTCATTTATTATAAACTAACCAATATTGTACATTTCTTTTACAGAAAATCAAATTGAATCAATTTCTTAATACACAGTCGTGCTATGTGATTCAGGCCAGGCTTGTATGTACTGTGTAGATATATCTGGCTTTGAACTCATGCTGGGGTTACAAAAGCATCCCACCAGGCCCAGTTAACACTACTGTTAAGATCTGGGAATGTAGAATAGTGGTAGAGAGTTTAATCAGCACATGTAGGGCCCAGGATTCCATCATATTAAAAAAAAAAAAGAAAGAAAAACCAAAAAAGAAATATGACCACCGAAAAAAAAAAGAAAAAATGAAAAATCACAGTATCCTAAGTATGATGGTTGATGATATCCTAAGTATGATACTTGATGATTATGGTTTCCACACTAATATATTTATCTTTGAGTTTATTCCTCCAAAACTTTGTTAAGAAAACTATTTTAAGATTATTTTCATTCAGAACATATGTTGTATCACTGTTTTTTATAAATGAGTCTTTTTTCACAATTATTTTCACTTATTTGGTATTATTTTTATTACTTGTGCAAATAAAGATGAGTCACAAATAAGAAAGCAGCATTTATCTCATAACTTACTGTCGAGATCTTTTATAATCTTGACACAAATCAAGGCCAGATTTCACAGACTATTCCACAAGTATTTTCTCTAAAGTCTCATTGGCTGAATTGTGGCCGGTAATGGTCTGTAAAAGGAAAGCCAATTTGCCCCTTGATGGAGATTACTGCACCAAATGTAGCAGAGAGCTTTAGGAAATGTGACTTGCTTTCTACTCAACGGTGAAAGAGTCGATTAGTTTCTTAGTTTTCTTTTCTGTGCAATGGAAATAGGTCTTGCTTGTTAATTCTTTTTAATCCCAACACCAGTTTCTCAATGCTGTCTTTCCTTATATAGACATCTGTAGTGTTCTATTGAAGACAATGGGCTGTAGAAAATACTTTAAAATGTTAATTCATCAATAAATAATTATTTTCTAAACATGATTTGGTGAAATTAAATATTTCAAGACTAAATTGTTTGTAAATATAACTGATTTTGTGAGAGCAGACTGCTTTACTTTCAATTATAAATTCCTCGATGTTAATTACCAGAATTTATTTCCCAGATTGATTTTAAAAATAAAAACTGACTATGCCACAGCTATCCACACAGTTGATATCCACGAAAATGTGTTTATTTGTTATGTACTTGGCTACAGAAAATACATAAAGACATTCATACATATATATACACATATATATACACATTCAAGTACATTTATAAAATTAAACCAATAAAATGTGTAATTAAAATTTATGCTTTCTATCTTACTGACACTTTGAATTAGCTATTTTATAGCTCTATTTGAGGCAGTTTTTAATTATAAAAGTAAATGAATCATTTGTTAAACATGCAATCAAACAAATTTATTTAATTGGAATAAATATATCAAAACTATAGTTCTTAAGATGTCTTATGTGTTTTGTTAGGAAGAAACAATTTGATAAATATAAACTTAAAATAGTGTTTCATAAAATGATTGTTAAAAAAATGCATGTACTCCAAATGTGTTATTTGAGCTGTCATACTTTTGTATGCTTATAAAGAGCTATCACTACAGTATATGATAGAAACTGAAAACGTGCAGGAATAGTTTTAATATGAATATCATATATGTACAAAACTTAATATAGCATAGGGAAGGGACGTAATTTTCTCTAATTTATCCTGAAGTATGCATAAGAGATTGATATTATATTTGACTATAACCTGGGATTAATAGAATCACACGTTTGACACAGACTTCAAGTAACATTAAGTTTCAACTGACTACTTTTACAAGACTCTTGATTCTGAAGATAGATATTAAGCACTCCTCACAGATTTAAAACTCTAGAGAAGATATTATTTCACAGAACATTTGTTTGATTCATTCAGCAGACAACGCCTGAGAGTCTCCTTCAGGTAGATAGTGCTTCAAACTCTGGGGAAATCAGAACACACAGCAAATGTTTCCTGTGCAAAAGACTGATGACATGTGAGCAAATAGTGTAGTTAGTGTAAACTTATGACAGGGAATAGGCAAAAACTACAAGAAAATATTACTCAGAAAAAGTTTCAGGGGCAATACTTGAGTCGCTAATGAAGAGAAATGTTTGTCAGGGCAGGAGGGACAGAAGGGGAACAGCAAGACAAAATGCAGAAAGCTATAAAAAGATGTGACTTTCAAGGACATGCAAACATTTGTCCATCACTGGCATGTAGGCTACTAGGCTCAATGACATACAATGACATTTAAGATGTAGTCAAAGACAAAATCATCGATAGCTTATGCCATTTTCTCTATTTCTAAGTTTCTAGCTTGCAATCCATCATTTTTGGAAATCACTCCTTATTTTCTTTCGTTGCTGTAGTCTTTTGATGGATCCACCAAGATAAAATTTGCCTACAATTGTATAATTCCCTTCAAGTGTAAAATTTTCAGCTCATTTTGGCAAAATTCATACTCACAGCTAGTGAACATCATGAAATAAATCAAATTAATTACTGAACTTTTCCATTCTATAGATTCAATACTTTTTTCTTGTTATTTTTTATTCATTCACTATTTTTGATGTGAGTCACAATTTAATCTAAGCACTGCACTATTTTTAGCATTTCCTTAAATTTAGGTAAAATACTTTCAGGCTGAAATGATATCTCTTCTGATGTATAAATTTCTCCTCATTCTTACTATCTTCCTTTTAAAGTAATAACAATGTGTTGTGATATAGGAGAATCAAGTCATCCAATTAAATTGTGCAAACATAATCTATTTTAAACAGATTAAAAAACAATAAAAAAATAACAACAGCATACATAGACAAAAGCAAAACAAAGCAAGCACGATAAAATTGATACAGGGTTTCAAAACAAAATGGCAGGAATTAACATGGTTGTTCTATTACATACTGTTATATTCAACAAAGTTGCTCAGATTACCAGATGTAAGAATGCAAGATTGATCAAGCCAGACATAATCTATACCACTGTACCTCTTTCACTGACAGACTTCAAAAATGAGGAAAAAAAATACTCCCATTTTCTCAGATATCTTGGCCTCATACACACAAAACATACATTTACAAGGACTGATCATATAATGTGTTCAAGTTATAAAATATATTACAATAGGAGATGCATTGCCATTAAAGAGCTCTCAAAATTGATTCTCTTGCTTTCAACACACTTATCTTGCTGTTCGAGTTCTGTAAATTCCCTTTCCTTAGTGTCTTTGTGAGTTGTGATGAAAAATGGTGAGCGAGACCACCAAATGGCATCTGACAGCACGGCTGGCCTGTAAGTACTGCAGGATATCAGCATGCACCTGCTCCTGCTGCCACATCTGGCACCACGAGAACTCCTCAAGCTCAAAGTGACCATGAAAAGTAAAAATTTTGAATTCGTAAGAACTTCAATGCAGCCATGAGAATGTATCTAAGACGCTAAAGTAGACTTCCAGGGCTGTTTAAGGAGGTGGAAAAGACAGTGGGATGTTTGTTTAAACCCAGCAGGGTATATTTTGAGGACATTAATGGCAATATATCTTTTATTCTGATAATTATCTTAAAGGTAATCATTCCCTGTATATTGTGATCATATCTCATATAGATTTTTATGGGCACTTATACAATTTAGCAAATATTAATCTAGATTTTATAGCTGGTAAAGACAGATTTGGGAGGACTGTAAGTAAAATCCAAGATAAATAATAAATTATTATAAAATATGTATATCAAAGACAAAAGATTAATCTGACATTCACTGAATTGTATCTTCACCAAAGTTTGTAAATTGAAGTCTTAAATTTCAGGATCTCAAATGTGACAAATTTTTAAATGAACCCTTTAAAAAGCTAATTAATTTCAAAAATACTGACATACTACCAAGCTCTTGTTTAATCATGAGCAGAAGGCAAGTTTGCATACAGATACAACAGTGCTTTGTAAGCACAGAACAGATCTTACCTGAGGACAGAGAGAAGCCGAACATGGGAAAGCAGAGACTGCAAGAGTACCCACCCTGATAATCCTTGGTCTTGGACTTCTAATTCCAAGAACTATAAGAAAATACATTCCTATTGCCTAGAATACCAGTTCATGGTATTTTATTAAACAACAAGGGTGGACTAGTAGGTCTCCTGTCTTATAGGAAAGGAGTGAAAGTTAAGCTAAAGAATTCTCCCAAACCCAACTTCAAGTCAAAAAACATGAAAATACAATTCACAAACGATCCACAAATATTCCTTAGACATATGAAAAGACAGATAATAATGTGATTTCATGACAATCACAACCTTCTTCAGCCTCATCGTTCAGAAGGCCAAAGCTCCCAAAGATTTGGGCCATAGCCTTGTTTTCCAGACCTTACCTTGTCTTCTGCAACCTGGAAGCCTTCTTTTAATGTTGATTATAAAATTAGTAGGTGGTTTCCCTAATATAATTTATTTAAATTTAAGTATACATTATACCACTTCCCCTTAACTTTATTAAAACATATAAAGTAAATGTAAGTTGCAATGTTTTGCAATGAGATTTAACTGATCTCTGAAAATTTCTAGAAAGCACTTTTTAAATTGAATGCACACTGTTTAGGTCACTCACCCCCATTGCCACATTTTATTGGTCTTGCACGTGAAGACCAGTGGTCCAGCTCATTGTGATTTGACTACAACTCTAAGCAGCATTTCAAGACTCTCCACAAACCCATCAGGATGGTTCGGCCTTTCCTAGAACCAGAAAATAAATCTTCACCAGGCCACTTCTCCCACTCCTTCCCCAAAGCAGGCCCTGGGCACAGCTTGCCCTGGGACATGGAGATGCAATAAATCCCTCCCAGTTTTGTCCCAGTGGAGCTGCCATTTCCCCTCTCATTGCTCACTTCTTTCTCCTTCACATATATTTTCTCTCAAAGGAATCACCTGAGAGGAATAAAACCTGTCAGAATATCAGTGGAAGTTCAACATCATGATTCCTCTGACAAATTCTTTGGAATTCCCTGTCTTTACAGTTCTAAACTTTATCTGTATATCATATTCCTCCTCCATTTGCTTTGTGTTTTAGTCATGTGTGTTACGTATATGTATAAACTTTTTCTACCCTCTATAATTATCTAAATGTCCCGATACACTACTTGGACACTGTGGCACATGCCAGTATTCTCAGTTCCGCAGAAGGGTGAGGAAGGAGAATCACTTGAGTCAGTGAAGGTCAGTCTGGGCCAAAATGGAAGACTCCATTTTTTAAGAACAAAAATCACACTTACATGACAAACATGATATATTTAAATAGGATATCATTACACTTCTAGAAGAGCATCTTTCCTTATAGAAAAGAACATGATTTCATATGGAACAATTATGCTTATTACCACAATAGAAGTATCATTTCTTTTTATAAGAAGGCATAGATTTCCAAATTAACACGTAATGGAGTACTTACCATGAAGTGATATGTACATATATGTATATATTAAAATACAAAATAATAGGAAAGATCATGTAAAATTGATAAAGACTTAGTACTGAAGAGGATAGAGCTATATTATGGGTATGAAATCTTTATTCCAAATGTTATGTAACTATATATTGATTTTTCTAATGGCATAAGCGGCTGTATTTAGTGGAGCCAGTGATTTATCACAGTCTTTTTAACACCTAGTTACATCCCCTATATAAGCTTTAAAATACCGATTTATTTGGAAAATGACAAATTTGGACCTTTATTTTCCAGAGTTAAATTTTCTTAGGCTTATCTTACAGTTGCTCTATTGAATATTCTGTTTTCTTTGTCTTAATTTTAATTTTTATGATTGAATGTTTGCCCCATATAAAGATTGTGTCCAGATTTGCTACCTGTACCTAACTATATTAATTATTATTATTATTATTTTTTTTTTTTGCAGTAGTGGGGATCGAACTCAGGACCCTGCGCTTGCTAGGCAAGTGCTTATTCCACTGAGCTATATCCCCAGCCTCCAACTATATTAATTATTTTCATGTCCCATTACCCTCCACTTTTGCTGACTTCAATGATGCATTTCAGAAATGAGTACAAAATATAATAATGCAAGTTTTACTTTCACTAGTAAAACTACAATGCTCAGTACACAGAGACTATGTCTTTTCTTATTTATTTTCATTTTAAATGAAGAGAACAGAACTACAAATTAATACATTTGAAATATATTTTAATGTTTATATTACTCTTCGAGAATTCTGAGTTTAATGGAATATTTAATTCTTAGGATTTCTAATTTATGAATCTGCATTTGTATTTATAAAGATAATAATTGCCTACTAAAAGAATCTCATAATTCAATTCAATTTTTGATCATTCAATTTTTCTCCTCCATTGAATTTCTCCTCAATTGAATGATCAAATGGGCCATCATCTGTGTAACTGAGTAACAAAGGTGAAGGTAACATTATGTAGGACAGCATCCAGAGCTAATTCCCTTTTATGTTCTCTATAATTCTGTATTTCCTCAATCGTTTTTGCATTAACAAAAGTGAAGATAACCTTACATTATACAGCATCCAGTGCAAATTCCCTACTATCTTCTCTATAATTTGGTATTTCCTTTAATGTTTTTGTGTTAACTAATGTGAAGATAACTATGTAATACAACATCCAGTGCTAATTCCCTACTATATTCTGTATAACTTTGTATTTTCTGTATTGTTTATGGCTCTTTTGGTTCATATGTCTCCATTCTTTTGTCTTAAAAAAAAAAAAGAATCTCACAATTGTATCTATTCTTTCAGAATGTGAAAATACAAAAGAACCTCTGGTTAGAGAACCTCTGGTTTTGCACACAATGGGAATATTTTGTAATTGCACTTGCCCTCTCTTATACATGAAGGCTATATCCCCACATGACAAACTAGAAATGCGAAACTGTGGGTACCAACCAGTGTGTGTGTGCATGTGTGTGTGTGTGTGTGTAGCTCACAAGTGAGATGGCTCTTAAAAGACTAATGGCTAAGTAGTGTGTGCCGTGTGGATAAGACAAAGGGCTGGTTTATTTCTTGCACTGGGTGAAGGAAGACAATATATTTCATGTGGCTATGCAGAAGTTCTATAATTTAAAACTTGTGAATCATTTTCTCCTAGATATTTTCAGTTAGTGTTTTTTAGATCATGGTTGATCACGAGAAATTGAAACCATGGAATGCATCATGTTGGACTACTGTCCCTGATTCATTTATCATCTTCAATGATAATTTGGGGAAAAATTTCACTTTGATTCTAAGAGTGTTTTGCAGAGAAGTATACTTTGAGGCTTGCTAATAATTAAAATAGCTCACTTGTATTGATTCAATAAGATGGCTAGTGATTTTACAGATAAAAATGCAATTTAAAATATATATTTTACTATATATTTAGAATAATGTGATTTCCATTGATTTCAAATGCTTTGCAATGCTAATTGGTTATAATAAACTAGAAATACATAAAAGTCAAATTCATCAAGAAATAACAAATATGGAAAAAGACTATTTGTACATCATATATGCAATAATATATGAATATTCAAAATAGATAATGAACTCAATAGAAACAAAACAAACAGCCTGATTAAAAATGAATAACTGACCTGAATAAACAGTTCTCAACAGAAGTCATGGAAAGGGCAGCAAATATTATAGATAATAATAATGAACTGCATATTTCAAGATTGTTTAAAAAATGATTTTGACTATTTCCCCCAAAGAAATACAGTTTTGAGGAGATAGGTATGTTTAACATGATTATATGTGTGTGTGTGTGTGTGTGTGTGTGTGTGTGTGTCACAATGTCATGAAACTACATAAATATGGTTTTTCTTCACTATGTGCCAGTTTAGATGTTCCTTTATAAGTTAAAATTCTCTGCATCACTGATCATCAGAGAAATTCAAACCAAAATTACAACGAGTTATCATTTCACAAGTTTTAGAATGGTTATTATAGGAAACAAAAGACTACAAATATTTGTGATGTAGACAGAAATTGTCCTTGCTGCTTTTCTTGTTGCTGAGACAAAATGCCCAACACCCAAGGTTAAAGGATGAAAAGTTTATTTAGCTCAGAGTTTGTAGAGATTTCACTGCTTAGTTGGTTCCAAGGCAGGGTTGCCCGTGGCAGAGGAACAAACATAGTTGACAGTGGAAGACAGCAAAAGCAAAGAGAGAGAGAGAGAGAGGAAGAGAGGGAGAGAGGGAGAGAGCGCACTTAATCCAGTCATTGGACTGGTCCATCAACCACACATCCTTGATCTGATCATTGCCCTGCATGCAAATCAATCCTACACTCTAGTTTATATCAAGTCTTTTTTTTTTTTTTTGCGGTACTGGGGATCGAACTCAGGACCCTGCACTTGCTAGGCAAGCACTTATTCCACTGAGCTATATCCCCAGCCCCTCCTACACTCTAGTTTAAACCACACTTGAAAAAAAAAAATCCTATGATCACATGAGGCTTTGCGAGACATCTAGACACAAGCCATAACAGCAGGAAACCTTTGTGTAACTGTGAGTGGAAGTATAAATTTGTACAGTTAGAACATACCATATCTGAAATGCTTAGGACTAGAAGTGTGTTGGGTTTTGGATTTTTTCCATTTATGGAATATTTATATTGATATAACCTTGGAGGTGGGACCCAAGTGTAAACACAAAATGCCTTTGTGTTTTGTGTACAATACATACATTTAGGCTGAAATTAATCTTTAAAAAAGTATTTTAGTTCATCTGTGTTTTGACTGCAGAATGTCAAGTCAGTTGAAGGCTACTATTTCCCACTTGTCCTGCTGTCCTGGTGCTCAATGTTTTTTGCAGACCGAAGCATTTTGGAATTCTGGTTTTTACAGTATCCAAGTGTTTGCACCATTATGGAATAACCATTAAGGAAAATATTTTTGTTGAGAGAATAGTTTTTGTTTTTTTTAAATTAAATTTATTGACACAATTTTGAAATACATAATGAATACATTGGTCGAAGGGAGTTTGTGCCCATGCAGGACAGTTTTTTTCTTACTTTCCATTTTCCTGCCCCTCTGCTCACTCCCTCTTCCCCTCCTCACTTACAGACATTGTGTTTCCTATTTCCCAAACATTTTCTTTCCCCTCCCTCGTTTCCCCTCCCTGCTCCCTATTGCTTCTCCTCATTTGACATTTTCTTCCTATTTTACAATTTCTATTGTACATTTTAGTCCTTATTTATATTTTCAGTTTCTCACATTCTACTAAGGGAAAAATCACAGCATTATGGAAAATCTTTTGGAGGTTATTAAAAAAATTAAAAATAAAGCTACCCCAAGTTTCAGCAATCACACTACTGAGTACATATGAATAATAAGTGAAACTTATTATCACAAACTTGCTCACCTTTACTACAACATTATTTGGAATAGCCAATACACCAGATTAACCTGTGCACAAACCGATAACAAGAAAGCTAATGGATAAAGGGTAAATGTAATGTAGCATCTATATGGCTGGCTACTACTCAGGCATAAAATAGAACGAAATCCTGTGATCACTGACAACACTGACGAACCTGGAAGACATTGTATTAAGTGAAATAAGCAAGGTGCAGAGTGAAAAATACTGCATGGCATCCCTTATTTGTGCATCTAAAATATTTAAATTCACAGAAGCAGAGTGTAGAATGGTGGGTTCTGGTGACTGGCTGATGGGGAACACACAGAGATACTGGGCTGATAGTACAAAAGTTCAGTTACATAATATAAATAAGTTCTGGAGATTAAATGAATAATTAATGCTTTAATAATAAAGTTGTATATACTTGAAATTTTCTGAGTACATTTTAAATATGTTCACCCCCATACACAGAATATGTCATTATGGGAGCTGATGGCTGTACCAACTAGTTGAAAAGCAGCCATCATCTCATATTCTACATTACCACACATTGCACACCATAAATGTATTAAATTTCTATATCAACTATATCTCAGTAAAACGAGGGCAAACATAAAAATGATTAAGCACACTGCCTTTTAGGTTTACACAATTACCAAATATTTGAGCAGCCTCTGTGAGTTCACACTTGACCCCGCCAGGGTTGCGTCTTATGGTTGTCTTCATCTCAAACCTCTCCCATGGCTGTGTTCCTCAATTCAGATGGGCGACACTGACTTAGGTACTTTTCTTTCTCAGCTAATGTCTCAGTTACTTTTTTCTTATTCTGAGACAAAATATGCAACACCCACAAGTTAAGACAGGAAAGGTTTATTTAACTCAGGCTGGCTTGTAGAGGTTTCATTTCGAAGTCAGTGTGGCTTTGCAGAGAACAGTTTACCGCGCAGAAGGTGGCAAAAGCAGCTAGAGAGGGAAAAGGCAAATCACTTTCTGTCCCTTGTATCATCCAGGCTACTGGGATTAGGGTGGTGCCAAACTCGTTCATTTAGTAATCAGCTACCCTTAATTCTAGTACCTTAATCTCAGCATGGCACCACGAATCAATCACACACTTGAGATTAACCCACCTGTGGAAAAAGCCAGCCCGTGACTGCATAGGTTCTGGGGGGACATCTAGGCACGAGCCAAGTGACCCTCCATATTCTGCTAGAATCATGCTGACCTGCTGTGGACTGAAATGCCTCTCTGCTTCACTCTCAGACATGGACGCCTTGTTGTTCCGCTAGGGCACCCCTAATGGCATTTATTCTTGACGTTTTCAGAAAGAGCAGAGAAAGAGAGGAGAATAAAAGAAAAAGAAAGGACAATATTATGTAGAAGAAAGATAATAGTGAAGAAAAAGAGTCCTGAAATGTAATAATGT
The DNA here is from genome assembly GCA_004027595.1 of Dinomys branickii. Taxonomy (NCBI): domain Eukaryota; kingdom Metazoa; phylum Chordata; class Mammalia; order Rodentia; family Dinomyidae; genus Dinomys; species Dinomys branickii. The sequence goes on along the minus strand of PVLD010000901.1, from coordinate 28,494 downwards.
TCTCCATCAACATTTCAAAAGCAAAGACATGAGGATTTGATAGTAGAGGAGTCACAAGCCAGATAGAGAGCACAGGAGTGAGAAACACATCGCAGGAATTGCTTTGAGTCATGCAGACCGGAAAAGAAAATCATCCCAGTGGGGTGATGGGGCCCTCATACGGAGGGCCACACCCTCCATAAGGTGAAGAGTTTGTCCGGATTGTATATTCACCAGGAGGAACTAGAACAAAACAAATGGTCTATCCTGGAAATGTGTGTATTGTTTTAAAGTGTGTGGCTAGAGATGCTATTTACATTTTCTCACAGACTCCCCATAATTCCAATTTGTTTTGTCCATAATTTTAGAGTATAATTAAGAAATTATAAAGCTAAATATGATATTGAGCTTCTTGTGTATGTACCTTTTTTAAATACTTTACCCTTGATTAAGTAAATAATACTGACTAAGAATTACTGATTCAATAATATTTGTTATTTTAGGTGATTATTTCCTACTCATCGTTTACTGAAATATCGTAAATGCCCACATGCACAAAGGCACAGTTAAAATCTAAAAGAAAGTATCAAATATGGGGAAGCAGGAAAAGCAATTCTTACATAAGTGCTTCCTTTTGTGCAGCTGGAAGTGCAAAATTGTATTGTTTTGGGAAAATGCAATTGCTATTCAACAGTATGCACTTTAAACATTTTCACTCTATAGTATAAACAATACAAACTACATGATATTTATAAATACATAAATAAACAGCCCAGTGTGTGATATATATATAATGGTCATGACCACATAAGTATGAGAGTGTTTATAGCAGCTTTGTTTGCAAGGAGTTTGAATATTACCTTAACTCTAGTGGAAAGCTATTGGATATTTTTCAATAGGAGAGTAACAAGACTGGATTTATATCTTTGTTTCCAAATAGTAATCTGACTCAAGAATGATGAATTATGGAAGAGAACAAAACTGATGAGGGGAAGAATAAATTGGCACCTTTCTCCTCCTGATAAAAGAAAATAGTGATTTGGATGTAGCTCCTTGAAGCAGACACGACAGAACTTATATTAGGAGATATTTTACTTGCATTTGACATGTATTTGGAATTTTTGTCCTGGGAATATTGCTTCATACATAATAGAGAAAAAAGGAAAAAATTCAGCTATTTTTCACATTTTGATACATAACTGAGCTAGACCTTAAATTATGTAAAACATTTATTTTGCCTTTATCATGTCTTCTCACACCACTACTTAGATGCCCAAGTATACACTGTCCTTGTGTTACCCTAACTTCTTTCTTGATATCTCCAAGATATCAGATTGCTTTCTCTGTACCAATTCTCAAATCATCTGTTATTTTGGGGCAAGAAAATAAACGATTAAGATAATAACAAATAAGTAAATTTGATGAAAATAATTCTCTACACTTTCTGAACGGCTAACAGATCATGATGTTATTTGGAATGTTCTTATTTATTTACTGGTAAGAGAGAATCCTGGCCTCTCCTCATACACCTCAGGTGTATGGTGTAAATCAAATATAATCCCATAAGGATTGAAAGAGGCCAATGAGATTTAATAGATCAAACAAGACAATTGGTCACTCAGAGCACAGCAGGCATCATGGATATCAGCAGAGCTGTACGACTTTCCCTTCTCCAAGTCCTAAGGGGTGGGGGCGCAGTGATCACAGATACCGCGTAGGTTCACAGTGGGCTTTGTATTTCAGCTCTGAAAACCTACATCTTTTATAGAAAGCAATAAACAAGGCTTTCCTTTGTCTAAATAAAAACCTTATAAAAGCAAACTAAGCCCACAGAGGTATTTTCTCTTAACATTTCAAAATATGTGTTTTTCTTACTAAAATAATATAAAAAGAAAGGCAAAGTAGAGCATCTGAGAAGCATAGGTAATATTTGTTTCTACCCAGTTATGTGAGTTCTTAATCCAATATCTACGTTGTACCTGATCTAAACATTCTTAACTTTCTCAATGTAAATTCAGAGGAACTTCATTTTGTAAGCTTCTCTTATTGTATTTCTCTTTTAAATATGTACCAGGAATTTAACTCAGGACCTTGCGCTTCCCAGGTAGGTCTTTAATTGGTCACGTAGACCAATTTGTTTGTTTTGGCCTTTAATTGCTCCCATAGAGAAAATGGGAGCTTGGGAGAAGTGTTTCAGAAGGGAGGTTGTGAATTTTGTTAGGGAGAGGGAATGTTAGGCCAGAGTTCCTAGGTGTTTGGGGATATCTGAGGATTGCAACCGCTTACAGTGCTTGTATTGGTGTACCAAGTCCTACATTCATGAACGAGAACAATGTATATTTTTATAAATAGTAATAGTGTCTGTTGTTTACAAAGTCATGAATCTCAAAGTATAATTTCAATTGCTGAGTCTTTTTTTTTTCCTTTTAATGTGATCTTGTAAAAGCTAAAGCTGAATGAGCAAGATAAAGCAGGTAACAACAATTCATATGCCTGCTACTCCACCTACAGTCCTCCCTCAAAATGTTCTTTGCCTTGTAGTTAACTAAATACTATTTCTTCTCTATAAGTTTTCAAGAAGGCAAACATTGTTTCATACAGTGGTGATTGAAACATCAGTACAGTGCCATCTAGTTAAACAGAGAGGTTTGTTTTATAACAAAATATCTTCGTCTGTGAAATGTGAAGAAATGAGATAACCTTGTGCAGACTAATTATGCCAAGTTGTTTGAAGAAATACTCAAAGCTAAACCGGCTACAAATGTATCCATGATAGCAGCTATGGCCGTAAACCAGTTTGTGGTATATTCAATAAAATAAGAATTTAGTATCTAAGTTGTAACGCAACTCCACAAAAGCTAAATGCTATTCTTTCTAGAAATTAAAATATATTTGGAAATTTATTTAGGTTATTCATCCTCCAGGAAATAATTTAGTGCACATTGCCAAATCCAAGGATTCTGAGCATGGCCTCAGGCGCCTCAGAGTCACCTCAGCGATTTTGCTGGCTGCCGAGTCTCTAAAGCAGGTGTAACCACAAATGGAAGGAGAGCTACACCCCCAGATCATTTCCTGTGCTTTCCACAAAGTTACCCGGTTGGCACTGAATGAGATCATAGAGATAATTGTGATGGTGAAGAAGCAGAGGAGTAGAATTGCTGGAGAATTCCATGCAGATCTCCCAGCTGAAAACGTTTGGTTTGAAATGCAACTTTAAAAAGTGCAATAATCCCACGTTGAATCTTCTAAATGTTGAGCTCAAGCTGAAAGCAGAAAGATCATGCCAAAATCGAATCCCACACCATGGAGGATGATGTGGTGATCCTTGATGCTGAGTGGAAGATTCTCTAGAAATTAGGAAGGGTTTAAAATTCCAGAGGCAAAGTCCTCCTGTCCAAACATCTTAATGAGGATGTGCCCCCTGGGACTTCCCTGATAGGGACACATTCTGTGTTGGATGTGTGCCTGACAGACTCTGAAGAGGATGGTGCTAGTCACAGAGTCTGATGCCATACAGACGTGAGAAGGCAATCAGCAGATGATCTCAGGCCCTACCAAGTGTGCAAAGAGGTTTAGTCTGGAGATGAGAGTTTCATTTTCTCTACTGGCTGCCTAAGGCCAAGACTTGCAACTTCTTCCTCTGTGACAGTGCTGGACAGTATTATAGAGGACACAGAGGCTGTCATATGCACATGGTGCCATCATACTCTTCAGGGGACCCATAAGAATAATTCAGTGCTAGCTAATGATGGGACCATCTAGATGGAATGCTTTGAGTACCTTCTTGATTATCCAGAGACTATCCTAGAAAAATAGAAGTTATTGATTGGGGCATATTTTCAGGCCTTAGGGATCACCCCATGCCAACTAGGTGACAATGCTGGCCCTGATGTCATGAACAACCTGAATGATCTCTAGGTCAAGCATGTCCAGGAGGCCCATCACATGAGGTGGACATCTACAATGAGTACATTGTTGACAAATTCAAGGCCTTTGTGCAGGAGTCAGGTGGGTGCGGTTTAACTCTCAGTGCCAGCCTTATTTGTGTATCTCCAGGGCAATGTCAATGTCAAGCTCTGTTACACTATAATGATTCTTCAGCTGCTGGTCCAGGCCCAAGGCTGAGGGCATCTCTGTTAAGAGACCTCACCCATCACCACCATAGCTGGCACCTGGCTGCAGGTATGCTCACTCTCCTTACATGATTCATTGATGTTATAAAGAAGTGATAAAAGTGGCCCATCCTGTTCTCACTGGAAATTATTTAAGTAAAAGTTCAGACTTAGAAAACAAAAAGAAATCACATTATAAGTCTTACACTTTCTCTTTGGTCATTTATTAATAATGATATATATATGCAAACACACACACATATATATATATACAAGAGAGAGAGACAGAGACAGAGATTAACTAGCAAAAGATATTTAACTATTTCACAGATTACAGAAGATTTGACCCAACAAGAGTAAAACCATGCTCTATGTAGTATTTCTGAATGAACCAATTAACTCTGATCATATGCACCATAAGAAAAAAGTAACATATAAATAAAGACTGACTCAAACAGCAAAAGAGAAACACCAATTTCCATTATAATTCTGATGGTATTGCATATTCACTACTTGTGTAACACAAGCACAGCAATCTTTAAAGTGAAGATGGCATATTTTGATGCATTATTCTTGCTTAGAAGGCTTGTCTCCGGGGTGTGCCAGCCATTCTAAGTGAAGATGCTTTCAAAGATAATAAGACCAATCATTTCCTCAGTGCACAGAAAATTGTAACATCTATGATACTGTGCCAGATGTTGAACACATCAGATTCTGCTTGAGAATAAATTACATTCTAAAGGTAAATAGAATAATTCTAAAGGCAGACCAGCATTTTCAAATGTTCATTCTCCAAATAAAGGAAGCAACAATATTTAAAACAGCCCCAAATTTATTTTAATGCTACAGAAACAATGTTATATGTAGCAAGCAGTCTGAGACTGCATTGATTGGGAATAAAAATAACCGCATTTTTGTGAAGATGCGTGCTTGCAACAGACGAAGACAAAGTTAAGGCAAGTCCTAAATTCCTCAAGATAATAAGACTCAAGTTTTCAAATGGTACAAAAATCTTGTCTTCTTTCAGTTGAAAATTTGATAGTTCTGAAAAGTGAAACAGGGACAGATATAAATATAAATAAAGATAGTTACATATTTTCCAAGACTACTTATCAAACTTAAGAGAAGCTCTGACTGAACAGGTACTAGCACATTCTGTATTGATGCATCTTGATGAAGTGGCACTCAGAGACAAGGAGGACAATGGGGAGAAGAGAACTCATAGTGTTAGTAGTTAAGTGCATCAATTAACTGCCAGACTTAGAAAAGGCAAGACAAATGTAATGAAAATATCAAAAGGAATCACAACTTTATTTAAAAATTTGGGTTAATAACAATGAAAGAAACCCTGCGATCTTCATATTTTAAATGAAATTCATATGAGGAAGGATGGCTGAATTATAGAGGAGTTTCATTTTAATATACAGGGTCTACGGATAGAAGGTAAGAAAGAAAACTTAGAAAAGATAAAAATCTCAGACCTCCATCATAATCTCACACAAAAAATTCCTAAAGAGTCAGCCAAAGAGACCGCAAGGCAAAGTAAACCTCTCCTCCCTTATATTGTGAGTGTCAAGTGCTGTGCTGCATCTTAGCGGCATGAAAATGATGAAGAAAAACAGCTCACTGGCACGTTCAAGAAAACTGTAAAGGAGCAAAACTGATTTGGGCACACTATGTTTTCAGATTCCACAATGTGAATGCTTAGAGAAGCATTAGTACCTGTCTTGGTTACTCTCATTGCTGAGACAAAATACCCAACACCCAAAATGAAGGAGGGAAAGGTTTATTTAGCTTATAGTTCGTGGAGGTTTCAGTCCATATTTGGCTGCTTCAGAGGCAGAGTGGCACATGGCAGAGGGCAAACGTTCATGGCAGCAGAGCACAGCAAAAACAACCAGAGCAAAAGGGAGAAATGGCTGCAAGCAGCCTCTTTCCTTCCCTTACACTGTAAACAGGCTACCGCCATACAGGGGGTGTGTACCTCTCACACAGTCTCCATGCCCTCCTCTTCCACAGGCTCAGGATGTACACAAGGTAAGCACCCTAGCTTCTGGCTGAGTCACTCAGCCAAACCTCGAAACTCCCTAAGTTGACACAATGTATCAACCAAAACAGTACCTTTTACAAATTATTGTCATTCATCTGCTAAACTTTGACTGACTGTTGACTTAACTCTTTATTTGCTTAGTTACTGGACACAGAATAAGAAAACAAAGTTGTCAATATATTTTCCAGTTTTTGTTTCTAGAGTAAAGACTCAATGTGCCCACTGAACCAACAAATACAATGAAAACTTGAAATGTTTACTACCCTGAAATCTATATACAAATTTAACCTAGCAGTCTGCTGATATTTGTAGCTACCAAAAATTTGAAATAAAAGTGGAGAGGTGGGAGATATTTAAACCTTGCTCTCTTATTTACTGTACCAATTTATTTTTATTTTTATAAATTAATACTCCGCAGTGTTGTTGAAGCTCATCTTGATATAACTACTGAAAATATAGTAATAACTCAGTTCAGAAATGCCCTGCTTGTGAAGAGTTGAGTTTGCAAACAGAACCACAGGGAAAATTTTGGTTCCGTTTGTGAACTACATATCAGGTGACAAATAAGACTGCAGCCATGGTCTCCACAGGAACACTAATGCTGCCATCTTCCCTAGAAATATGGAGAAAATTGAAGTTTTGGGCTGAGCCAGTACTGTATTATAAATTTAGAATAAAATGCTTATTGTGATTGAGAAACCGAGCTTATTGTCATAAAATAATTCAAATTCTATACTTACTACTATTACTATCTCACTAAACATTATGAATGAGAGAAATTTATTTATATATAAATAGCAAATTTATATGTATATATATATAGCACAAAAATTGAAATAATATTAAAATCCTTTGAACTATATGTATTCGCATAAAGGTAAGTGTGAAATAGAGAAAAATATACTCAGTTCATTAAACATTTATTCCTGTCACTACCAGGTATTGCCTGATGTGATCCAATCTGAATGGGAGTTTTCCTGCGTATATCATTGCAAAACAACTTATGTCCACTCTGAACATGACAAATTATTTGTCAAGCATAGATCAAAGTTTGTTCTACTAACTACTTGTCCAGTAATTGCTTATGCACCTGAGATCAAAGAAAACAAGCAGTAAGTTGAAAATGATGACAAAGTTGCCAAGACTCCTGCATTAGGTATTGAGAGAGAGAAAGTAAAATGAAGTGTGGTGAAATCAGAATAAAGTCTGCATTTTAGCAGTGCTTTACTAGTCAGTGCTAACTCCTTAATTTCCTTGAATATAGTATTTTTATGTAAGATCTTTGTATCACTAGAAATTGAAAGAAAGATATGGGAAGCTGTACTATTTTCCTAGATTTGGAACTTTCATAAATCTGAAATCCAAAATACTTATGTACTTATAACAAGTAACACTTATCTTAAGAGAAAAATAACACTTTTTTAAATCTAAATAACCTACAGATGACATCTATTATCATCATTAAAAAGATCTTCAAATTATAGACAACACCCCAGGATGTAGAACTGCTGGGTCACTTAGCCAAGCCTTTGGACTCCTTCAGTTGACACAGTGTATCAAACATAACAGGGGCCAAAACTGTAAGTTAGAGAAAACCATTTATATTGGTGAGAAAACCAGATATATTTCCAGAAGACTGAAGCTGGACCCACACCCATATTGCTCACCATGTACTAAAGTAAAACCAAAATGGAAGAATAATAGAGCTTAACCCGTGGAAAACAAAACAGGCAAAACAATTCAAGTCATAGATGTAGGAGATTTTCTTTACCAGAAGCCAAATTGCACAAGAAATAGCAGCAAGAATCATCAAATGTGATTCCATCAATTTAAAAATCTTCATGATCATCATATTTCCCTAAAAATATGTAATATAACAACCATTGTTAATTCCTAGCATTTTGTTTTGAAATCCTATATCAGTTTTTTGTTGTATTGGGTTGTTTTTGTCTTTGTTGTAATTTCGTTCTTGTGTTTGTATTCTGTTTAAAATAGAAACAAAACAGAACAAAATATCTTCTTCCCAGCAAAGGGAATCAACTAGGAGACTGAAGAAACTACCAGCAGAGTGGGAATTAATATCAGACAGAAGACTAGTATCTTGTCTATAGAAACACTAAAAAATTACACTATATAAAATAAAAGACTCAACAAATGGAGAAATGAAGTGAATAGGCAATTTTCAGAAGTACAAATGGTCAACAAATACATTAAAAAAATGTACAACATTAATGGCCCGTAGAAAAATGCCAATTAAGCCAGCACTAGAATTCATGTTACATCAAAAAAAGTGAATCACTGAAAATAAAAGAATACCAAGTGCTAGTACTTCTTCAGTGAAAAAGCAACTTTGCTACACTGTCAATAGGAGTGCAAACTACAAAATCCATTATGGAAATCATTATGAAGGCTTGCAAGAACTACAATAACAAATTGAATAACTCAGCTATTCACCTACCATGTATCCTCCCTAAATAGCAGAGGCATAACATTACAGTGAACTAGGAATATAAATTTTATAATAACATAATTTACAATTGCTAAATCCTGCAACCATATGGTATACTATACTCATCAACAGATAAATGGACAAAGAAAATGTGGTATGTATGCATAGTGGAATACTACATGGCTATAAATTTGAAGCATTTATAAGACGATGGATACATCTAAACTATAATGTTAAATGAACTAAATCAGATACACAAGCTTAAACAGAATCTGGTATTTTTCATATGAGTAAAGCAAATTACAAAGAACATAATTCAGGATGGATAGAATGAAACATGGAGTAAGATTTTGGAAGTAGGAAGAGGCCCAGGAAAGTGAGGATGAGGGGAGAGGGTTAGAGGATGAGCTAGAAAGTGTAATTCAGATATGTCATGTACTGGAACCTAGTCAGCACAGTGTCTGCAAACATTATGCATCATAATCATGAGCTAAGTATAGTAATATTGAGGCAGAAGAATGAAGTTAGGTGGGAAATGGGATTTTAAAAAATGAAAGAAGCTGTATTATTTACATGTATCCACTACTGAAAAGTAAATCTGATGTACTGCAAACAACCAATAAGATAAAAGAAATCTGCAAAGCATAAGCACTGCAGAGCATTACCAAGGCTTTCCATTTGTGTAGCTGGAGAGTATCAACCCTGGGGATAGATCACAAGTCACTTGCTTTATATCTTTTTGCGACTATCTGGTTGTTGCCAGCCTTATGATTTAAGACTGTTAGGAATCAAGGAAGCAGAACTTTTGTAAATGCAAAAGGGGACCAAAGGGTATTGCGGGGCAGAGCATGTAAAAATATTAAAAAGTGCCATGTACATACACCAACTCCCCACAGTGAATGATCCTTATATATTACAAACATGTCCTAAAAAAAGCACTAGGTAGCATGTCCACTCCACTAGTTAACATGAAGGAAACAATAATAAGTACCACTGAAGATCTTTAAATCCAACCACAAAGGTAATGTCCTCTATACATGATAAAATGATGATTCAGCATATGTCATACAAGTATTTGTTAATAATATAGCACATAAATTTTATGGGCAATGTTGGTTATATATCTTACCATGATTTTTAAAAAAATAATAAAGAAAATATTTTGGTCATTCAGTAATTATCATGAATGACTTTGCAACAAATACTATTTTTGAAGAAGTAATGTATTTTTACAGCATATATTTCATATAATATAACCTTCATTTAATGACTCCCCCAAAGTAAGCTCTTCCATGCACTTTGATCTTGATGCAGAAGTTGTAAGCATGGCCTGATTAGCTGGAATCATTGAGACTTCCATCCCACATCTACTATGCTGTGTAAGTGCTTTGAAACACTTGATTGTTTTAATTAAAGTTTTCCATGTACCCTCAAAAAGTATATTTGCTGAAAATAAAGCTACTTTTCCTGGCGTATAAGGTTTCTGAGCAATTAGATAATTTTTAAATGAGAAAGTATGTGTATTGGATCTTATTTAGTTTTGAACAAATAATGAGAAAGGTTTACATCATGTGGCTGTTACAGCCCTACCCAAAGCCTAGTATGAAAAAAAAGAACTGATACTATTTACTTAATTTTTTAAATTTAGATTGAGTTTTATGTTGCTATAATAATTGCAGAAAAAATTTTGGGTTGCTCCGCTATTGAGAATGGTTTTTGTTGCAACTCACAACCACAACACAGTGCAAAGGATGAGAGATTCCTCAGAGTCCATGTCCAGTTAAATCTCCAAGATGGCGCAGAGGGACTGCACTGAGAGCTCTCTGTGAGATACGCAGGAAAAAAGAAACAGCCCCAATCTGAAGCTTCTGTGGCTTTTTATTGAAAGAATCAGGAAACAAGGATGAACAAAATGACACCTGCACAGGAACTCAAGTGAGGGGCAGGGAAAGGACAGGGGAGGACCGAACAATAACAGGATGGTCTGCTTTACAGCTGATGTTAGGCTCAATCTATGTAATAAATCAGAGTAGGGAAGGACAAGGGTCACAGCATACATTGCTTAAGACCATGTGTTTTGATTCTATTTGGACTTGTGGCCTTACAGGCTGCCTTTTAATCTCTAAGCATACATTCCAAGGGGCTTTGGGTTTGTGATCCCCAGAAGTGCCCTATCTCTGTATATCTGCCTCATACATATCTCTGACCACCACCCACTGGGTCTTACATTATTATTACTCATGTAATTCTCTAGAGTTAGTAACCATTATCTGAAAGCACAATAAATACCATCCAAGGTTAACTATTGATGGTAATTATTCCAAATCTGCAGTTCACATAATTTCATGGCATCTGTGATTATACATATATAATCATATGAGCTTATCACTGTTTGCTTTTATTTAGAAAAGTTTTTGTATTCTTGTTCTTCAAATGTTGATTTTTTAGAATTATTTCATTGTCTACCTGTGAAAGGTGAATTTAATACAGTAAAAATGATATGCTCCAAAGTTCCTTGTGTAGCATGTGCAAAACTAAGTTCAATCCTGTTAACTTCACACACTGTTGATGTTCCTCATTGGCTTTATCCCATTTCCAACACAGTGATGATCCATCAGGCTAGCAAGTACACTCACGAAGAGTACCTACATCACCGCACATCAAATATTAATCATACTGAACTTTAAAAAATAATCTCAATCGATTTCACTACCAGTTTTCTGTGCATGTACAGATCATCTTAGAGATTCTCATCATCCACAACCAGAGTAGAGGGGAACATTTGATTTTTTTCAAGATTTACGAGGAGGAATGCCTGACAATGCCTCCAATGTAGCATTGCTATAGCTGCATGGCCTTGGAATAATTTTTTGCACAATATAACAGCATCACAAACTTGGACCAAACTTTCCAAGACATTCTTTGTAGTTGAATTGCCCGAATTTAGAGAAATGGAAACAATTCTGTAGTAAGTATTCACTTGTGGAATGCAATACTCTATGCAGAAAACACACACATAAGTGGTCCCATAAAGTTATGTCACCTAGTGACATCACAGTCATCTTAACTTGTGTCAGTATACGGCAAGACATGTGCACAGTATTGAATTCAACTGAAGATGCTTTTCTCATAAAATGTCTCAATCATTAAGCAATGCATGACTATACATTAAAGATTCCTGACAAAAATAGAATATCTCACAGTTTTCTAGATGAAAGATATCATTTTTAAAAATTTCATGGGTAATAGAAACTCAAGGTAAGCTTAATATCATTGTTTAGAAAACATATCTGTTAATAGAGCCTCTAGAATGTTGAAAATAGCTATTCTGTAGAATACAAGAATCTTAAAAACTTCAGTGACCATAGCCTGAGTCATGTCTCTCCCATGAACCATATGTGTGTAAAAGTTTATTTATTAGGGGTTCAAGAAGTTATAAAATTATAGCATGATGTAAATGAAACTAAGTGTGATATTGTGGTTGATAAGAGAATTCATCTGTGATTTACTTGTTTTTTATCTATAAAATGACTAGTATAGCCATGTGAAACAAAAATATAGAAAATTAACAATATGAGCTGTTATATCTGTAGAAAGTAAATATTTTATCTACAATACAATTGCTAAATTTTAGTGAGTCATTTTATATGTCAGGTTATATCTATACATGTCTTAGGATGGTCAGCATGTGTATGCTTACATACTTAATTTGGTTTCATTTTGGTATTTTTGTCTTTTTGAGACAGGGTCTCTCTATGCAGTTCAGGCTGGATTGGAGCTCACTTTGTAGCCCAGACTGACCTCGAACTCACAATGGTCCTCTTGCTTCAGCCTCCCGAAGTACTGGGATTGCAGGCATGTGCCACCATGCTACATAATTCATTCTGAAAATAGGTTAATATTAATAATCTAATAATCAAATAAAGATGAAATAAGTTAAATTTAATGATATATTAAGTTGCAATATTTAATTGCATTAATAATAGTATGAATAGACAGTGTGAGTGAAAATGATATTTTTTCTGTGGTTGTTGATAGGAAAACTTGCAAATTTGGGAAACATTGAGAGAATAGACATAAAGTCATCCTTCTGTAAAACTTCATAATACTACAAATTTTTGACCACACTTTATGCTAATAATAATAACCCTTTCCTTTTACCTCTAAATTCTAACAATAAATTTTTTTGTCTGTTCTTTAATATAACGTTTTGAACTGAACATTAAGTTCCTGAAAGTTTTTGTGAATGACAGTCACAAAAATCATCTTCACAAATCTTCAAGAAGTGACAGAACTCAAAATAGAACCTGTGAATAAAGGCTAGAAACAAGAGAAATATGTCAGTCGTATCAAGGCAATCAACCTGATTGCCTTGGGCTTAAAGTTTAAATTTCTGAAATATTTGTACAATTCAAAACTATAAAATTTCAACCTCATAACTTTTTCTTTACCAATATGGATGAAGCTTATGGCAGATATATCATTTTAATTGTTCACCATTAATCTATATACTACAGAAATTGATAATCATTTTGAAATCTGATATTAAACCTTTGACTAAATTGGCCTTATATTTCCTTGAAATAGTGAAACAGAATTTTGGAGAAAATAAACAGCCTTAAAAATTATATTCAGAGAATAATTTTAAACTTTTCATAGTTTATCTTAAAGGGGGATAAATTTCTCTTAAAATGACTGTCTCTTAGTGAGTTCCACATTAGCAGTTATATGAATTAAAGAGAAGTTAACACAGAAAAATAATTTTGTCCTTAGAGTTTGAAACCTGTTGTATTTATATAATTTCAAACACATATTCACAAGATGTTAGGGTTGCTCTGCTATGGGAGAGAGTGGGATGAAACAGGATAAAAGTAAGTTATGGTGATCCAGATCTGGGTATTCTGGAATGTGTAATCAGTACCTTCTTGTGTGCACATCACCACTAGGTACAATCTTTACTTAGCTTTTGATCCATGTGACAGAGAAAACCAACATTCATTGGAAAGGTATCATTGAAAGCAAAATTCTTTCACTTCTACATAAGGTATTCTATCAGAATTGCTGAAATGAAGTCATATTTTTTAGTGTATCTTCTTCCAATCTTGTCCCCATTCCTCAGAGGAAATACTTCACTTTATTTAACTGTACAAAATTCTATTAATGAAAAAAATAGTCCCTACCAGTTATAATGAATTCAGAATCATTTAAGTGCAGAAAATTCTAAATAGTTATCTTTTTTTTTATTTTAAAGAGAAAAGCAAAAAAATAACGAAAACAAAGACAACAAAACAAGACAAAAACTATAAAAACAATACAGAATTTCAAAACAAGATGATAGGAAATCAACAATGGTTATTGTGTTGCTTATTTTTTTCTTCTGAGTAGTTGCTCGGATTCCCAGATATCAGTATGCAAGATTGATAAAACAATGACACATTAACTGTTCTTTTCAATAAGCCAATAGAAATCAGTAGTACAGTTATTTTAACTATCTTATATATGTGTGTATACATTTCCCTTTCTTCTTTATTTCTTTTCTCTTTTCCCTCATCCCAGTTTTTTCCTATTAAGCAGTTTCTTTCCCTTTTATAATATCTATTGTACCTTTCAGTTTTAGTTAGTCTTTCAGGTTCCTACACTAGGGAGGCAACACAATGTTTACACATGCGGGTCTGATTTATTTCCCTTATGAGTATGGTCTCCAGTTGCCTCCCTTTACCTATAAAAGCCTCAAGTTTATCTTTCAGCTAAGTAATATTGCATTGTAAAACATTCCACATCTATCTTATCTACTCCTCAGTTGATGGGCATTTGGGTTGTTTCCATAATTTTGCTAAGACAAATTGTGCTATTGGGAGCATGGGTGCACATATATTGCTGTAGTAGGATGTTTTTAATTCTGGGAAAATACTTGGGAGGGGAATGGCTTGGATTGGTTTTTCAAAATTTATCTTGTCTAAGTTTATGATAGTCTTACGGTTTTTCATGCAAATAACAAAGATCACATTATCTTTTCCTTACCAGGTCAGATCATTTTAATTTCCTTTTATTGTCTTATCTCTTGGTGAGTACTCCTGGTTCTATAGTGAATAGAAGTGTTGATAGTAAGTGTGCTTGTCTTCTTTCTGATTGTTTTGTTTTTAGATATTTGATGTTTAGGCTGGGTTTAGCTGACAGAATTTATCTTTTCAATCCCTGTGTAGTGACTAGCAAGACCATATTTTAGAATTCTCAATGGACATTGATGTTCTAATTTCATCTCACAATATTGGCCCAAATATATCTGCATTTATTTAATAAAAACGGACATGCTTATAAAGACCCTAACAGAAACTAATTATATTTTAAACTAATTATTTTAAAACATAGTTTCAATAATGATAGTGTTTGGAATATATGTGAAAACTAAAACCATCTTTAAATGTATTCTTGTAAGTAAATATTTCATGTAAGATGTTAAATAAGACATGAATTACAAATTTGAAAACAATGGATATTCTTTAAACATATGCACAGAACACAGCTAACATTTTTCTTTCCTTTCTGATTCTTTAATTTTGATAAACAAACTAACTTCATTGTATCACTTCATAAGGAAATGTAGAAGATGAAACTGATAGGAATACTAAATTCAATTTGTCATTAAATATGTAAAACTAACCATGATAAGCTCTCTGAATATTAATTAATATAAAGCTGTACATACTAGAACTATCACTTATGTGACCCAAAAATAATGTTGTAGTAATATGGAAATTTATTTTATTATTTAATAGCTGCAGTAAATAATTAAAAGAAATATTTAGCTTTAAATATTGTTTCAGTTGGTTTGACTCTTTGATACAAGTGAAAAGGAGGCATATTTCCAAATTGTTGAATTCATTTGTTTTGTTCAGTACACAATGTACACTGCTTTAAGTATAATTTATAGAAATCATAAAATGTTTACAATCTTATTTACTCAGATAATAACTTTAAAACAAGAGTTTTAAATAATTTAAGTAATAAGGATTTAAAGTAAAAACTTTAGTAGACCTTGTATTAAAAACACTGTTCTTGAAAACAAAATTTAAGAAGGATTCTATAGCTTACCTATTTTACTGGTGAGAATACTGACATATTCAAAGCTTGTGTGACTTAAACATGATAGGTCAATGCATAAACTGAAAGATTCCAAGCAGTCTTCCATTGGTTTCTGCTGTTGCCTTCTGTACACACCACCTTAGAGAGAGAGAGATGTGACATGATTTGCTATCATTTAGTCCATGTTTTTTCAGTATTTATGGAGCTTCCAGGAAGATCACATTAAAAGGCACAAAATAGGCACAATTACATTGACCATTAGTGTTGTATTTCCACAAAGGATTCATGAATTCTTTAATTCCCTAACTTTTCAGTTTTTAGCTTATTTATTTATTTTCAAAAGAGCAAAGCTGAATGAAGTATACTAAAGCAATATTAAAATGTGTTCTTCCTATGAGCAAATAGGCAATTGCAAAAGGAGATCTACACTTGATTTTCTTGATTTTTGAAATATTTTTGTTTATTTCTCTCTCATATACACCCAGATACAAATGTGTCCTTAAATACCCATCCTGCCTGCATTACACACTGACGATCCTATAAAAACACTGACAAGCAAATATCCCTCACCTACTGCAGTGTCCACATAACTATATCAACTGTTGCTAGACTTTGCTCTTTCATTATTCTGAAAGAACTTTGAAAATTGAGTTTCTTTCCCATCAACTATAAAATTATATAGGGGAAATAAAACATTTCTGAGAATCCTGCATTTGTTTTTGAGGTTTTGTGCTAGTTTTCTGAATTGTGGTTGAACAGACTAGACCACTCAGAGATTTCAGATAATAATGATAAATTTCCTCCAAATTATGATATCAGATGCACTTCAGGAGTGATTCTCTTCTATTTCATACGTAAATATAAACTTTATGGATCTGCCTGCATCATTCTCACCCCGTTTAGCTCCCTGTGTCTTTTATCGGTTTAGCGTCACGCATCTGCACATCTTTTGTGACTAAGGAGAACTGCTCCAGATACCCCCATGATGACACAAAAGAGGCTGATATTGTATAAAAATTCTATCTTTTATTTACACACCTTTATTGTGCTGATTTCTAGTGTGTCCTTTTGGGTAGGAAGCCGCTTCCATTTTTTTATTCTTTAGGAACTCTTCAGGGACACTGTGGTTGACACTTTGGTTTCTTTCTCTGCTCTGCTACAGGTAAGTCTTAGCTGACAAGAAATTCCATAGATACTCATGGGCCACCCACTAAACAACCTATGGTATGAAACCAATATAGTCTATAGAAAAATAATTGTCCTTTTCTTCCTGAATGTCCTTTCTACTAAATGTATCAGACTTAAACTGAGCTTTACCATTTTGAGGGTTATTACAAGTAAACTTGATTTTTTCACGTCCCTGAAAATTACACAGCTTGATTTATAACAAATATTGTCTGCTTTTATTTTCTTTTAAATTTGTGGACTTTGATCAGTAGTGATATGCTAGCAGCCTCATTACTAGAAAATAATGCAATGTTCTCTCTAGCAAACAGTTTGTAAATGACGTATTTTACTGCTTTTATGGAAAAACATTCTAGTTACTGTGGATTGATGTTAAAATTGCATAGTATGTCCATGTAGCTTGAGAAATAAAACATGTCTGTACACTGTATTCAATGACTATTTAAATATAATAAACAGATTATATTATTGTGTGATGTCATAATATATGGACATAGTTTTAGTAAGCACACTGCATTCCTTTATATCATTTACATAGTCATAATAAATTAAGGGTTATTTGTTCAGGCTTTGTTAAAAAAAAGTCTCTTGCTCTAATTTAGCTGGCACTTTTTTATTTAACAAAGGCAAATCACACTTTAGATATTTCCTTCTTTTCTTGTTTAACATCTGAATCTCTTGGTTAAAACTTGGAATTTCAGGCCCTTGAACCATTAACACTGCTGTTCATGTCTGGGCCTACCATGCATGTGCCCTAAGCTACCTGGGGACACTGGATCAGATGGCCCACAAAACTGCTGCCACCATGGTTTGTATCTGGGCTCTGCACACCCTGAGCTGCCTGGGGACCCTGGACCAGGTGGTCTGCAATCCAGTGACATCACAGTTCACATGTGAGCACCAAAAGGACCATGTACACTGCATCAACTTCCCAGGGACAGTAGACCAGGTGGCCCATGATCCTGCCATCATTGCAGTCTGCCTTTGGGCCCTCCATGTGCCTGGAGCTGCCTGAAGACAGTGGCACAGATAGCCGATGAACTGCTGGTACCACAGTTCATATCTGGGCCTGCCCTGTGTGTGCCCTGAACTACCTGGGGACACTGGACCAGGCAGTCTATGATCATGACACTATTGGAGTCCACATCTGGGTACTGCATACACTTTCAGCTGCCTTGGGACACTGGACAAGGTAGCCTGTGATCCGCTGCCATTGCAGTTCACATCAAATACCTGGGAGAATGAGGTATACTCCACCAACTTTCTGGTGACCCCAGACTGAGAAGCCCAGCTCTGATGCCACTGAGGCACAAGTATTACCACCAGGAAATCTAAGGATACTAGCAAGCTTTGGTGACCTTCCAGGGAAGAATGAGACTGCGCACTCTGCCTCTCAGGCATCAAAAATGACAAGACAGAGGACCAAATGCTATGAAAGAACTCCACCCTACTCAGAACACGTCCAGGAGACATCAACATAGGAGAACTTGGTAATCACACACCTGAAATCACTGAAATGTTTGTAAGAGAAGAAAAGAAACAACTCCATCAAGCCACAGAAGAGATCATATCAGAAATAATCTATCAGGTAAAAAATGAAATGACAACAATAATTAAAGAATTGCTCAACACATCTAAAGAAGACATATATAAAAAATGAGCATAGGAAACTGATGAAAACATTACATGAACAATATTGGAAAGACCTAGAATGCATCAAACAGATTTAAAATGATATCCATGAACTCAAAACTTCCATTAAAGCTGGAAAACCTGGTTGAATGAAGCTCAAGATAGAATTTCAGATAATGAAGACAGCATGGCAGCTAATGATTGTGAAAGGAAAGATCTCTTAAAATTAACAAGGAACCAGGAAAAACCAATTCAACAGCCAAAAGATGAGGCAAAGAGAAATAATTTAAGACAAATAGGTGCCAATGAAACAGCAGAAGACAATACAAAAGGCATAAAAGGAATATTAGCAGAAGTAATAGAAAATTTCACAAGCATGGAAAAAGAATCTGACATGTAGATAAGTGAGGCATATAGAAAAGTGTGGCATATAGAAGTACAACTGGTGAGACATATAATAATCAAGATCCCAGATATACAGCAAAAGAACACAATATTAAAAGCTGTTAGAGAAAAGAAACAGATCACCTATAAAGGAAAGCCCATCAGAATCATAGCAGATTTCTCAACACAAACTATCCAGTCTAGAATAACTTGGAGTAAAGTATTCAAGGTCTGGAGACAAAACAGCTTCCAGCCTAGATTATTGTATCCTGCAAAACTATCTTTCAAATTTAATGGAGAAATAAAATATTTCCATGCCAAAGAACAATTGAAAAACTTCATAAATGCCAACCCAACTCTACAAAAAGTACTAAATGATATTCTAGACAGAGATAAAAATGATTGTAATTTCAAGAACAGCAGTAGAAAGGAACCCTCAAGCAGATTAAGAAATTAGAAAGAGACAAAAACTAGGAAACCGACAGCAAGTAAATACCATGACAAAGATAAGCCAACACATATCAGTTATAACCATTGTTGTCAACGGCCTCAATTAACCAATCAAAAGAAACAGACAGGCACAGAGGATCATGAAACAAAACTGAACAACATGAATATACAGGAAACATATTTTACTCAAACAGAAACACATAGACTGAAAGTCAAAGGTTGGAAAACAATTCTCCAAGGAACAGGAAACCAGCAATAAGCAGGGGTAGCTATGCTGTTGTCAGACAATATGAACTTCAACCCACAAATAATCAAAAGAGATAAAGAAGGTCACTACAAACTTGTTAAGGGAAAATTGCAAGAGGAAGAGATAACAATCATAAACATGTATGCACCAAATATGGGAGCACCAAACTATATAAGACAAATCATAATAGACATGAAAAACCAAGTAATTAATAACACTATTGTAATAGGGGACCTAAACACACTATCCACACAAAGACATAAGTCAATTAGACAAAAAAAAATCAATAAAGTAATAACAGATCTGAAACAAATCTGCAAACAAATAGACTTAGTAGATGTTTACAGAATGTTCCATACCCCAACAACAGGATACACATTCTTTTCAGCTGCACATGGGACATTCTCTAGCGTAGACCACATTCTAGCCATGGAGCATGACTAAGTGCAAAAGAATTGAAATTATCTTATGCATATTAATTGACAACAGTGCAATGAAATTGGAAATCAATGACAAAAGAAATCACAAAATCTCCATAAGGACTTGGAAATTAATAACAACCTCCTGAACAACCAATAGGTCACAGAAGGAATTAAAGAAGAAATTAAGCAACACCTACAAACAAAACCAGAAATAGAACTTACCAGAGGCTGTGGGGTGTACTGAAAGCAGTCCTTAGAGGGAAATTTATAGCAGTGAACTCATATATCAGGAAAATACAAAGAGAAAATATAAATAGCCTACTGCTGCACCTCAAACAGTTAGAAAAAGAAGAACAACTGAAACACAAAGCCCCAAAAAAGGAGGAAATTATAAAGAACAGGGCAGAAATTAATGCAACTGAGACAAAGAAAACACTGCAAACAATCAGTTGACTCTTTGAAAGAATAAATAATATTGATAAATCCCTAGTCAACCTTATCAATAAAAGGAAGTAAAAATTCAAATTCATGCAATAAGGAATGAAAAGGGTGAAGTCACTACAGATTCTATAGACATTCAGAAGATCATTAAAACCTACTTTGAAAATCTTTACTCCCATAGGATGGAAAACTCAGAAGAAATGGACAGATTGCTAGATATATATGAATTACCAAAGTTGAATCTAGAAGATGTAAAAACTCTGAATAACCCAAAATCAATTAATGAGATTGAAAACATGGTGAAAAACTTACCAACAAAGAAAAGCCCAGGTCCTGACAGATTCACAACTGAAATCTACAGGAAATTCAGAAAAGATTTAATGTCATTACTCCTGAATCTCTTCAATGAAACTGAAAAGGAGAAAATTCTCCTTAACACATTTCTGGAGGCAAGTATTATACTGATACCAAAATCAGAGAAAGATCCAACCAAGAAATAACTGTAGACCATTCTCCCTAATGAACACAGACACAAAGATACTCAATAAAATGCTAGCAAATAGAATGCAGCAAATCATAAAGAAAATCATACACCATGACCAAGGGGGATTCATCCGAGGAATGTATGAATATTTGCAAATCCATCAATGTAATACACCTTAACAATACAGCCAAAGAGAAACACAACATAGTCATCTCAATAGATGCAAGAAATGCTTTCGACAAAGTTCAACACTCATTCATGATAAAAACTCTACAGAAAATGTGAATAGATGGTCTTTACCTCAATCTGCTCAAAACCACACATAAAAAAACAATAGCCAACATCATACTAAATGGCCAGGAACTGAAAGATTTCACTTTAAAATCAAGAACAAGACAAGGATGTCCACTGTCACCAGTCCTATACAACATAGTTCTGAAACCATTAGCCCGAGCAATTAAACAAGAGAGAGAAATAAAAACAATAGGGAGAGGAAAGAAAAAAGTGAAGTTATCATTATTCACTAATGATATGATACTCTACATGGAAGACCCCCAAAACTCCACCATAAGACTCCTAGAATTTTATTTATTTATTATTTTTTGGTACTGAGAATCAAACTCAGGACCTTGTGTTTGCCAGGCAGGCATTTGTGCTGCTGAACTATAACCACAGCCCAAGACTCCTAGAATTAATAAATAAATTCAGTAGCATAGCTAGATACAAAATCAACACTCAAAAATCAATGGCATTCCTATACACAAACAAGAAACATACTAGGGCAGAAATTAAGGAAAACATATATTTCACCATAGCATCAAATCATTGAAATATTTAGGAATCAATCTAAAAAGTAAAAGACCTACCACCATGCAAAAAAATAAAAGATCTACACAGTGAATACTACAGTACTCTGAAAAAAAGGATATTGAAGAGAATTTCTGAAAAAGGAAGGATATTCCTTGCTCATGGATAGGAAGAATTAATATTGTGAAAAGGACCATACTACCTGTTATGGTTTATACATTGTGTCAACTTGGGGAGTCTAGAGGTTTGGCTAAGTGACTCAGCAGAAAGCCAAGGTGCTTACTTTGTACACATCCTGAGCCTATGGAAGAGGAAGGCGTGGAGACTGTGTGAGAGCTACACGCCCCCTGGGTGGGGGTAGGCTGTTTACAAGGTAAGGGAGAAAAAGAGGCTGCTTGTCTGCCATTATTCCCTTTTGCTGGTTGTTTGCTGCCTTGAATGTTTGCCCTCTGCCATGTGCCACTCTGCCTCTGAGTCAACCAAGTATGGACTGAAATCTCCACAAGCTGTAAGCTAAATAAACCTTTCCTTTCTTCCTTTTGAGCGTTAGGCATTTTGTCTCAGCAACGAGAGAAAAGTAACCAAGACACTACCAAAGTTGTTGTACAGATTCCATGCATTTTAAATTAAACTACTGTTAGCATATTTCATAGATCTAGAGAAAATATTCCTACAGTTTATCTGGTACCACAAGAGACCCAGAATAGCAAAAGCAATCATGAGCAACAAAGACAAGTCAGGTGGAATCACAACCCGTGAAATGAAATTATATTACAAAGCTACTGTGGTAAAACCAACATGCTTGGTTTTAAAACCAGACCAGAAGATCAATGGAATAGACTGTAAATAGCACCCACAACCACAAACATGCTCAGCCAACTGATCTTTGACAAAGCAGCCAAACGAATTCACCAGAAGAGAGCCTCTTTAATAAATAGTGCTGGAAAAACTGGCTTACCACATGTGAAGACTGAAAATAGACTCATGTCTACCACCATACATGAAACTCAAGTCAAACTATTTTGAGTTTATCTTTCTTTGAAACTGAGTAATCTTCCATTCTTACATCTGGTAATCTGAGCAACGTAATTGAAGATAACAATATGTAATATACCAACCACTTGATTGAGATAAAGTCACAGATCTTAATATTAAAACAAAAACACTAAATCTATTTGAAGAGAAAGCAAGTAAAATCTTGAAGACATAGGGGTAGGCAGAGAGTTCATGAACAAAAACCAAACTGCAAGGGAAATACTTCAAAGTATCATCAGCTGGGATCTCATCTTATTGAAAAGTTTTTGTACATCTAAAATAACGTCTGAGTAAAAACAAAACCCACAAATTGGGAAGAAATTTCAGCTGAATGTCCCTCAGACAAAGGTCTTCTATATAGAACATATAAAGAATTTAAAAAGAATCAGTCCCTCCAAATTCAAAGAACCAATCCAAAAATAGGCATCTGAGATAAATACACACTTGTCAGATAAAGAAATACAAATGGCAAATAAATACATGAGAAAATGTTCATCATCATTCGTCAATTGAGAAATACAAATTAAAACAACATTAAGATTTCATCTCACCACAGTGAGAATGACCAGCATTAAGAAATCAACCAGTAACAAATCCTAGCGAGGCTGTTGAGAAAAAGGAACTCTTCTCCACTGCTGGTAGGCATGGGTACTGTTGAAACCACTGCGGAAATCAGTTTGGAGATTTCTCAGTAAACTTGCTCTAGAGGTCCCAGTCAACCTTTTGGGTATTTTCCCAGAAGAACTGTAAACATTGCATCACATCGATATATGTGTACCCATGTTTATAGTAGTGCGATTTGTAATGGCTAAATTCTGGAAGCAATCCAAATGCCCATCAACTGCGGAATGGGTTAAAAAGTTGTGGTATGTTTTGTAATGGAACATTACCTTAAAGAGAATAGTAAAGAAAATAAAGAACAATAGTGGCATACCAACATCAAAATCATAAACAAAACAAAGCAAGCACATTAAAAGTGATACAGGGTTTCAAAACAAAATGATAGGAATTAACAGTGGTTGGTATATTACATATTGTTATCTTCAATTACATTGCTCAGATTACCAGATGTAAGAATGGAAGATTACTCAGTTTCGAAGAAAGATAAACTCAAAACTTTTATAGTAAATGGACACAACTAGAGACCATACTCAAAAGTGAAATAAATCAGACCCTCATGTGTAAACACTGTAGTGTGTCACTAGTGTAACCTGAAAGAGTGAATAAAATCTAGGAGGTACAATAGATACTGTGAAACAAAGGAAACTGTTCAAAAGTAAAAAGCAACTGGGGTGAGGGAAAAGAGAAAAGAAAGATGGGGTAAATAGGCGTATATGTATACATGGAATAGCTAACATAGTTGTACCACTGACTTCTATTGCTTTACTGAAAGGAACAGTTAATGGTTAATCAATTTTCCATGGTATGTTTGTTTTCTTGAGTAACCAATTTAAAGCTAACAATATGTAATATAAAAACCATTGCCAATTTCCTATCACCTTGTCTGAAATTATGTATTGCACTGTTTTTGTGTTATTTTATAAATGTATGTGTGCATGTTAATATATTTTTTCTTTTCCCTCTAAAATAAAAAAAAATGGAATTTCAGAGATAACAAAATTGTCTCTGACTTTTCATCACAAGTATCAAAGTTGAGCAAGTTTTACATTGACTATAACAGAATATAAATCTTGAACTGGCGTTTTACAGAGAGGTTCAAAAAGAATATAATGTGTAGATTAGTTAAAATAAACACTAAAATAAAAGCAGTAAGTGGTGTTTTACTGTTGAACATGTTTCTTTCAGCCATATTATACCTTTTCCCCTTTTTACAATAAGAAATAAAGAGCATATGTAGCCTGAAGTTTTAAAGTAGGTATTGCAGGGCTGGGGATATAGCTCAGTGGAATAAGCACGTGCCTGGCAAGCGCAAGGTCTTTGAGTTTGATTCCCAGAACAACACACACACACACACACACACACACACACACACACACACAAAGTATGTATTGCAGTAGCTTTTCATCTGAATCCTAACGATATAATAATTCTTAGCTCCAGGGTTTAGTTTTCCAATCTTTGAAATAAGTTTAATTTTCTCCAGACCATATGAAATATTTTAAGGGTTAAATTTTCTCATTCATTGTTGAAAATTAAATTAATACGTGAAATTCCTTTCATGAAGAATGAACATATTTCTTCAGGTGTCACTGTCAGTGCTTTGTTTATTATTGCATTAGAGAAACAAATTTACCATGTTAAAAATAAAACTAAAATATGACCTAAATTGGGTAGTGTTATTGAGACTATTTCCTAAAAATTTACAAGAGTGTAGGTATGTCATGATCACATACATTAGAGCCAGCCCTGTGTAATTTCTTGTTAAAATGAAAATCATTGGCATCTGTAATCAGAATGTTGTACATGTGTTCAGAGCCTAAAAACAAGAGGTGATAAATATCTTATTCTCAGAAACTGTGGACTTTAGCCAAAACTGATCAGAAGAGTTAAAGATAGCCACTAGATACCGATAAAAGAAACAATTTAGCAGGAAGAGATAACAAATGTAAATACCTATGCCAGCAAATGCCAACATGCCTAATTTCATATAACAAAACACACTGTACTTAAAAGGGCAGATAGACACCGGTACAATAAATTGGGTGATACTAATAACTCACTCTTACAACTAGACAGGTCAACCAGAAAAAAAATCAACAAAGAAATACCAGAGTTAGACCACATCACTGAACAAATTGACTCAAAAGATATCTGCAGAGTGTTTCATCCACCCAGAAAATATATATTTTTCTCAAGAACACATAGAACATAGCACTTTTTTTTATTTTTTTTATTTTTATTTTTTTATTTTTATTTTTTTTTCATAGCACTTTTTTTTAAAACAGAGCATCAAACACATTTGAATACAAATTGAAATAGCTCCCTGCATACTATCAGATCTTAGCAGAATGAAGTTAGAAATAAAAAATCAAATCACAGAAACTATGCAAAAACATGGATATTAAATATGGACCTGATTGTTGGATAAGCAGTGGATTATAGAAGAAATCAAGGAAATAATTAAAATGTTTCTAAAAGCAAATATCAGTGGAAACAAATATACCAAAACCTCTGAGATATAATGAAAATATTTCAGAGAGGAAAGTTTACAGCCAAAAATACCCCAGTGAAGAAGAATAGAGCCGTTCCAAATAAAAAACCTGAATTATACATCTCAGCATTGTAGGATAAGAATTCAAATCTGAGTCTAAGACAAGGAAAAGATTGTAACTATTAGACCAGAAATTAATGAAATTGAGCCCAAAATATAAAGAATCAGTGAATCAAGGAGTTTTTTTTTTTAAAGGATGGGAAGGGGACATGATTTGGAGAGAAATTGGAAGAAAGGAGAGAGCATCAGAAGTATAAAGCATCAAGATGCAATATGAATATGAACAAATTCCTCTGTAATGAATGTATTAATTATATATTGCAAGCACACACTAATGAAAATTTCAGGAAAATGCACTGCACATCTTAATATTACATATGAATAATTGAGGAAAATGTAATTTACAGGGCATAAGCAGATACCCAAATATAACCAGATGTTCTAAGGATATTGTTTTCCCAACAATGTTCCTGTGTGTACATATAAAGACCGTTTTTGTTTAGGCAGTAACGGTAGCTGATAAACACTGTTAAAACAATGAATCCCAGAGAACTAAAATGTAAGATATTTTACATTTACTTTCTACCATTACCTCTGGATTTTCAAACAAATATATGTGATACGAATAAAAACTATTTATAGATCTTGGGATCCTGTTAGAAATGTTGAAGTTCCTGTCTATATTCTTGCTGAATATTATTGAATATTGCTTATAAAACATAGCTGTTTTCTCTTGATTATAATACTAGAAATTTTTCTTTCTTCCATAGCTAATGAAGTTCTGATATACGCTTTTAGACATTCATACTTTTTAGCTACTTTACACTTCTTTACATTTTCCTAACTATACTACTGGCACAAACATGAAGAAAAAGTAGGAAGCATTAGCAATTTGATGAAATCCCATATACGGAGGTATCAATGAGTTGGATCAATATTTGTATACTTATAACTACTCTGTTTGGTTTAATCAAAATATTAAATATATACCAAATTATGTAGTAGTGCTCATCTACCCACCACGTCTGTAACTCATCAATGACCTAATGTGCTGTGTGTCTCTGAACTACATTTAACTTCTTTGTCAGTGATATACATATACCGCATCTGTGTTTCGGCAAGGAACATTTTAGAATTTTACAAAAATAGTAGTATTCAAAAATTCAGTTCTGATGTCAGTATTTTGATATAAAGAAAAGTGGTGTAAAAGAGATGTGTGAGAGACTTCCAGGAAGATGGCGACCAGGTGAGCGGCAGAGGGAATCTCTCCTAGAGACCAATCATTTGCGAACAGGTGCCCGGTCCGTGGATGCAAAATTCCATCTGATTGGGCTGCTCTCCGCAGCCTGAGCATTAAAGGGCTGGCTGGACAAGCCGGGCGGCGAGAAGTGGGCGGATCCTGAGAGCTGGACGCCCGAGGGATAGGTGCTGCACTTGGGCAGCAGCTCGGCTCAAATCCCGTACAGCCGAAAGAGCGATTGCGGCTGGAGGGATGCTCCCAGCTCCTGAACCAGATCGGTTTAGAGGCGGCTGTAACCAGGATTGGTTGGAGGCAGCGGAGCAGAATAAACTCAGAGAACGAGCTACTGGGACAGATTGCGCCAATCTGGGCAGCTTTCCAGGATCCCACTCAGAGCCCCGCCCCCGCAGCCAGCGCCGCGCCAATTGGAGCCGCTGCGACTGGCGGGATTTCTGAGAAGGGAAAAAGCTCGATCTAGGGAGATACATCTGAACGGCATTCCTGTCTGCACGATCACAGGGTGAGTTGAGTGGGCGCTCTAACCGGTTTTTCCTGAGTCGGGAAGAAGCTCTGCCCAGCGAGTGACATCAAAGCAGCTTTAAGGACTGCGGGATCTCCCGGGTAGGAAGAGCTAGCTAGGTGCCCCTACGGGATTTGTGACGGGGGAAGGAGCTCCACCCAGAGAGGAACAACTGAGTGGCCTGTCTGCAAGGCCCATGGGGCGGCGAGCTGTTTATACGCCCCAGACAGGTCTCGGGGTAGGGAGTAGAAGCGGAAATCTCAGCAGAGAGCTTAAGGGTCATTCTCCCAAAGAGAATGAATCATTGGAGCAGCCTCTGTAGCACACCTTTGCCTGCTGAACTGCCTGGGGAATTTATAGCTCCACATTTTGAATCTGATACCCAAAAATGGGAAAACAGAGGAACAAAACGCAATCTCAAAACTCAACCCCACCCAGAACGAGTTTTGAACATGAGAATACAGGGGAACCAGGAAGCCACATACCTGCAAGTTATGAAACGATTGCATCCGAAATGAAACTCCAACAGGCCATAAAAGAGCTTAAAGCAGAAATAAGCCACGTACCCACAATGATTTCTCAGACGAAAAATGAGCTGAAAACAATGATGGAAGAAATGTTCCGGGCACACAGAGAAGAAATAGACAAAAGACTAGAAGAAAATAGGAAACAAATGGAAACGTTACAAGAGCAATTTAGGAATGAATTACCAAGAATGAAACAGGTCCAAAGAGAATGCCAGGATTTGAAAACTAACGCTGAAAGCATGCAAAACCGTTTAAATGAAACCGAAGATAGAATT